>JAWDGP010001056.1:165000-225000 GCA_033675545.1 Elysia crispata | reverse complement strand
GAGCTCTCAGTTATGTCCACGGAGCTGTGACTTGTTCCTGCGCAGTAAGACGCGAGATATGTAAGCTATGTTCCAGTTAATTGGTCTGTATCAATGGTATGGCATTTTGAATAACTGATATGAAACATCTTGGGATATGTTGATTCTTTTCTTTTTTTTTTTTTTTGTTTAATTTTAAGCACTCATTCAATCGGGTTTTCGCTTTGATCCAATAAATGTTTTTGGATGAAAAACAAATTAAATTATTTATTCATTCATTTGTTTCCATGTCTGCATGCGAAGATTTTTTATAATGTTGTCTCTGTTTTGGGAAATGGCACCAATCTATACTCAGCTTTCCAATTTGCAAGTCAAAGAGACATGCCGTGGGTTTGATCCCATTGGTCCTTGCTAATGAAGCCACGGATTTTCACAAAACTTTGTTCTGGTTGTGTCTGGGGGAGTTGCTTTGATCTCAAAATTAAAGGCAGAGCAAAACGTTGCATTCCATTGCATTGATTGTGTGCTGTTTTATGTTATTCGTGCTACATTCTTGATCTATTGTTTTCAAAATAACACATGATTGGCCTAGACAACTTACTTGGGGAGAAACCTAGGATGATTATAAAGAATATAATTATTTTATCATTCATCTTACTGATTCTTATTAAAGAAATTGTAACTTGTGCTAGACAAATTGTGTTTCTTGTCTGTTTTCACGGCATAAACCAAAACGTTACAAGATTACGCATACATATTAGCGTATATTTGCCATAAGAATGCCCACTTCTCGGTGACATTCGTAAATTGTATACATAGAGTCCTCCCTTTATCTCTCTCTTTGTCTCTGTCTGTTTATCAGCCTGCTGTCTCCTTGTCTGCTTGCCTATTTGTCTGTCTGTCTGTCTGTCTCTTCTTCTATCCGCCTCTCTCTTTCTTTCCCATTGTCCATTTCAATTTAATAAACTGCAAATTCTCACACTGTCTTCAGAGGTTAGATCTGTAGGGAGAAAATTCCTAAAATTATCCCATCCTTGCTGGGCATGCGTTCTTCTAGTTTTACATTTCAACAATAACTGATGAAATGAAGGCCATTGCCATCGACTGGCAGAACGATTGTGAGGAATTCCATACAGTTCTATACTTTGATATTAAGTGATAGGGAAAATCTAAATTGTTTACAAAATATAAGAGTGCGCCGGAGAATTCTTTTCAGCAACGTTCCCGTTTTGTCTCCTCCTCCCCATCACCTAATCCCAACCCTACCCTTATACGATCAGCCACATCAAATAGGACGGTCAATAGAAAATCATCTTTGCCGTTTGTGTCCAGCTATTGGAAAAGGAAAATTAGTAAAAGTTATCACATCAATTATTTATTTTGAAAAGTCTACAGTTCACATTAGCAAAGGACCCACACTTCTGAGTCTTGTATTATGATATCAATTATAAAACAAGACAACAAAAATTTAGAATAAACAAATAAACTTCTGACAGGTTCCCCGACTTCCCGAGTTGGCATCTTGAGTGTTTAGTTTGAAACACATTTCTTAAACAAAAGCCAATAGCCGTCAGACGGACTCGGCACCTGGCTTTGTGCAAAAAACTGATATATTTTGCAATTGCAGAGTTCACATGAACTTCTGAGATTGTTTTCCTTACCGAAAGCATCCTCCCAATATTGTAAAAGACATCGCGGCTTGTTAGACCAATCGTGCACTAAGACAGATTTACTCATTACATGGCATAGAAAGTGAAACGAATAATGAATAACATCCATCTTTTTTCTTTTGTCTTTAAAAATGTTTGCCTTTATTCCCTAAGAATTTATGTAAAGCCGCGCTAAGAAGCTTTGGGTTGTAATACTTAGACAGAAACTCAGAGCAGACATCGTTATTGTTTAACCTCAGAAAAGTTCTTTTAAACTCTTGAACCCATTAGAGATGGTGGAAACTTCATCAATCATAAGGCCGGACGTTATTAGCGGCTTAGGTTGTACTCCTACGGGAAGGAACCCTGCCACAACACGATGGCATTGTCCCCGCACAAACCAGGTGATCAGGAATTTCAGGAATAATCAAGACACGATTCAATTATTAGGACTTCCCTATTCTTCGATTCCCTGTGAAGATAATATTAACTTTTGTATAACAAGACTTCATAGAGTTTGCTTTTCATCTAGACTGTAAACAGCTTTTGTGACAGTAAGCACGCTCAAAATTGTGTAAGTAATGGGTTTTGCTCGTGAAGCTGAAGATAAAGTCATTATTCGAATGACATATCTAAAAAGTGCCAATAGGTTTAAGAAAGCAACTATGGCTATGATTACATATTATCGTGTGAAAACCCCTAATCGCAATTCTGAAGATGATTCCATGTATAATGAAATAGAAAGAGTGTACTATTTATTTCATTTTATTCGCATTTTCTATAAGATTCGTCTACCAAGTCATCAGTTATTTGTGACGTATAAGTTAAGAGTACGTTAATGTAAGAGATGAGAAGACGTGGTCCATAAAGCATGTTTTTAACATGCTTCAAATTTCTTTGTTAGATCTATAAAGGCAGCTAGCTGGGCGACATAATGAAAGCAGCCAATTATATAAAAATGGTCTTGTTTACTCACTTCATTTATTTCTGTTCATTGGTCATTAAAAATTCATTACAGCTATGCAAACGGAAAAGCGCAAACTTCTTTACTCTTGATCATGTTAATAACAGGAAGTCAAGCAGACCCATACACGGGAGGGGAAGGTACACTGAGGTCAATGAGAGACAGGAGGAGGGAGGAGGGGAAGGTACACTGAGGTCAATGAGAGACAGGAGAAGGGAGGAGGGGAAGGTACACTGAGGTCAATGAGAGACAGGAGGAGGGAGGAGGGGAAGGTACACTGACGTCAATGAGGTCAATGAGAGACAGGAGAAGGGAGAGGGGGAGGAGGGGAAGGTACACTGACGTCAATGAGAGACAGGAGGAGGGAGGAGGGGAAGGTACACTGAGGTCAATGAGAGACAGGAGGAGGGAGGAGGGGAAGGTACACTGAGGTCAATGAGAGACAGGAGGAGGGAGGAGGGGAAGGTACACTGAGGTCAATGAGAGACAGGAGAAGGGAGGAGGGAAGGTACACTGAGGTCAATGAGAGACAGGAGGAGGGAGGAGGGGAAGGTACACTGAGAGAGACAGGAGAAGGGAGGAGGGGAAGGTACACTGAGGTCAATGAGAGACAGGAGGAGGGAGGAGGGGAAGGTACACTGAGGTCAATGAGAGACAGGAGAAGGGAGGAGGGGAAGGTACACTGAGGTCAATGAGAGACAGGAGGAGGGAGGAGGGGAAGGTACACTGAGGTCAATGAGAGACAGGAGGAGGGAGGAGGGGAAGGTACACTGAGGTCAATGAGAGACAGGAGGAGGGAGGAGGGGAAGGTACACTGAGGTCAATGAGAGACAGGAGGAGGGAGGAGGGGAAGGTACACTGAGGTCAATGAGAGACAGGAGGAGGGAGGAGGCCAACTGAGGAAGGTACACTGAGGTCAATGAGAGACAGGAGGAGGGAGGAGGGGAAGGTACACTGAGGTCAATGAGAGACAGGAGGAGGGAGGAGGGGAAGGTACACTGAGGTCAATGAGAGACAGGAGGAGGGAGGAGGGGAAGGATGTGGAAAGTGGATAATATTAAAGAGGTTGCTAAAGAATAGAAAGAAGGGATTGAGAAAACGATAAAAAAAAAACGTTGCGTTTTGATGTCTGTGTTCATATCTGATTGTCCGAAATTTTAAAAGACGTATTGTGGTCCACTTTAATCATCAGTTCTTTACGCTTATAGAAAATACAGCATGTTTATAGTGTTTCAAGGTGTACAGCAATTCTCTCTCTTGCACTTTCTCTCAATCTTTTCTTCTCTCTGCCTCTCTTCCTCTCTTTCTTTCTTTTTCTCTCGTCTTTTCAGTGTTTTTAATTTCTTTTTTATTTCGATAACTTTTTCACCTTCATCTGTATATGCGTTGTGTGTCATTCTCTGTGAAATACTCTCTTTACCTTTTCTCCCCTCTCCTCTTTCAACCAATCCTCACTCAAAACTTATCTTTTCACTTCTAAATCTATCCTTCTCAATGTTTCTATCAATTCAACTCTCTCTCTCTCTCTCTCTCTCTCTCTCTCTCTCTCTCTCTCTCTCTCTCTCTCTCTCTCTCTCTCTCTCTCTCTCTCTCTCTCTCTCTCTCTCTCTCTCTCTCTCTCTCTCCATCATGTGCACAATTTATCCTGTCCACAGAATAATCGAATATCCAATAGGTCAGGCAGGAATAAGTTGATTTGTTTAATCCGGAAACTGCTATTCGTAGCTCAGTTGAGCACCACACGAAGATTATCAGTTGTTTATATTCATATGTTCTTAGTTTTCATTTGGAATGGCTTTAGTTAATATTTGACCAGAAGACTTTAATTTTTGAAAACTTTCTATGTCTGTTACTTGAATTTTTACCACATTATATATTCTAGGATATTTATGATATGGAATTTTCTTAATCAATTATGAATGTTTCGCCGTCAAAATTGCGTAAATGTAGTTCTCAGACTCTGGTTGGCCCTAAACTTGCCTAAGTTGCCTTTATGTTTTCAGTTTGTTTAACAAACAGGCGCCTTTTGGTTTGTTTGTTTTTTAATCATAACTGATAAACTAGAATAGAGAATGATTAATAGCATTCTGTTGTTTTCTTCACAAGTTTTCGTGAGAAGTCTAGTCTGTCTATAGAATTGACATTTCCATCTATTTTTTTAAGTATGCTGAATGGAATTGATCTGTTGCAGCCTGCGGGTAAGACCCGACTGCTTGTCATTTGCTCAGTTTCTTCCAGAAATCATCGTTTTTGTTTTCCTTGTTCAGATGGTTTGAGTCTTCTTGTGCTTAAAGCATATCATCCGAAGAGGTTTGAAAAGATGGATCTACTAATGGGAAGTGTCTAGATCTATACAGCTTGGAATGGTACCGACAAAAGGTCCAGACACGTATGAAATCAGATGGTATAGACAACTAGTTGATGCTTTCAACCAACGCTATTAATGTTCCATAGTCTCCTACCCTTATGCTTCCCACACAGAAAGGAGCTACTGGGCTTTCCTTTGAGTCGCAACACATGATGGTGTCAGAATTTCCACACAATCAGAAACAGATGCTCAGCACTTTTTTTTTCAAGTTTATCTTTTTTTTTTTTTAACACGCGTCTCTCAAAGAGAAAGAAGGGACTCTTGAGAACGAAAACTTTTTTTGAGAGAAGAAAAGACCTAACTATGAACCTTTTATTTGGCTGGACATGTTTCAGTAAGATGTAATACATAGTTAAACAGTTTTTGCAAGCGGTGTACTTCGGTAATATTCAATACATAGTTAACCACTGTTTGTTAGCGGTGTTTTTTTTGTTTTTTGTTGTTTTTTTTTTGTTTTCGTATGATATTATATACACTTGACTACTGTGTGTAAGCGGTGTATTTCGGTTAGATGTAAAATATAGTTAACTACTCTTTGTTAGCTGTGCGTTCGCTAAAATTTAAAATGTGTCTAGCTTCACCAGAAAAACAAAAGGTAGTCAGAAAACAACAGGAAACTTGATACATTCACAGTGCATAAGTTTTACAAACAAAACATTTTAGCAAGGCATAATAAAAATGCACAACATGTTTTTTTTTAGTTGCACCTTCTTTCAGATGCTGAGATCCTTGTTGATGCTTCTGTTATATGTAATCTTGTTGATGCTTCTGTTATATGTAATCTTGTTGATGCTTCTGTTATATGTAATCTTGTTGATGCTTCTGTTATATGTAATCTTGTTGATGCTTCTGTTATATGTAATCTTGTTGATGCTTCTTTTTGTTATATGTAATCTTGTTGATGCTTCTGTTATATGTAATCTTGTTGATGCTTCTGTTATATGTAATCTTGTTGATGCTTCTGTTATATGTAATCTTGTTGATGCTTCTGTTATATGTAATCTTGTTGATGCTTCTGTTATATGTAATCTTGTTGATGCTTCTGTTATATGTAATCTTGTTGATGCTTCTGTTTATATGTAATCTTGTTGATGCTTCTGTTATATGTAATCTTGTTGATGCTTCTGTTATATGTAATCTTGTTGATGCTTCTGTTTGTTATATGTAATCTTGTTGATGCTTCTGTTATATGTAATCTTGTTGATGCTTCTGTTTGTTATATGTAATCTTGTTGATGCTTCTGTTTGTTATATGTAATCTTGTTGATGCTTCTGTTATATGTAATCTTGTTGATGCTTCTGTTATATGTAATCTTGTTGATGCTTCTTTTATATGTAATCTTGTTGATGCTTCTGTTATATGTAATCTTGTTGATGCTTCTGTTTGTTATATGTAATCTTGTTGATGCTTCTGTTATATGTAATCTTGTTGATGCTTCTGTTATATGTAATCTTGTTGATGCTTCTGTTATATGTAATCTTGTTGATGCTTCTGTTATATGTAATCTTGTTGATGCTTCTGTTTGTTATATGTAATCTTGTTGATGCTTCTGTTATATGTAATCTTGTTGATGCTTCTGTTTGTTATATGTAATCTTGTTGATGCTTCTGTTATATGTAATCTTGTTGATGCTTCTGTTTGTTATATGTAATCTTGTTGTTGCTTCTGTTTGTTTTTTATAATTTTGTTGATGCTTCTGTTTGTTATATGTTATCTTGTTCATGCTTGTGTTTTATGTCTTCTTGTTGATGCTTCTGTTTGTTATATGTAATCTTGTTGATGCTTATGTTTGTTATGTAATCTTGTTGATGCTTCTGTTATATGTAATCTTGTTGATGCTTCTGTTATATGTAATCTTGTTGATGCTTCTGTTATATGTAATCTTGTTGATGCTTCTGTTATATGTAATCTTGTTGATGCTTCTGTTTGTTATATGTAATCTTGTTGATGCTTCTGTTTGTTATATGTAATCTTGTTGATGCTTCTGTTATATGTAATCTTGTTGATGCTTCTGTTTGTTATATGTAATCTTGTTGATGCTTCTGTTTGTTATATGTAATCTTGTTGATGCTTCTGTTATATGTAATCTTGTTGATGCTTCTGCTATATGTAATCTTGTTGATGCTTCTGTTTGTTATATGTAATCTTGTTGATGCTTCTGTTATATGTAATCTTGTTGATGCTTCTGTTATATGTAATCTTGTTGATGCTTCTGTTATATGTAATCTTGTTGATGCTTCTGTTATATGTAATCTTGTTGATGCTTCTGTTATATGTAATCTTGTTGATGCTTCTGTTATATGTAATCTTGTTGATGCTTCTGTTATATGTAATCTTGTTGATGCTTCTGTTTGTTATATGTAATCTTGTTGATGCTTCTGTTATATGTAATCTTGTTGATGCTTCTGTTTGTTATATGTAATCTTGTTGATGCTTCTGTTATATGTAATCTTGTTGATGCTTCTGTTTGTTATAAGTAATCTTGTTGATGCTTCTGTTTGTTATATGTAATCTTGTTGATGCTTCTGTTTGTTATAAGTAATCTTGTTGATGCTTCTGTTTGTTATATGTAATCTTGTTGATGCTTCTGTTATATGTAATCTTGTTGATGCTTCTGTTATATGTAATATTGTTGATGCCGTGCTATATGTTTTTCCTCTTGCCTATTTTTTAATGTGTTAGCTCTTGCGATTTCTATTTTATTTCATTTTTTTAATTGTAATTCTGTAAAGTTTATTACTCCAGCTGTACCCGGTGCAGGTGTTGCAGTTGCGTTATTGATGCTGGGGGTGTAGTGCTGCTGCTGTAGCTGTGAATTTCACTGCTGTTGTTGTTGCTGTTTTTGTCGTTGATGATATATGATTGTTGATGTTGGTTTTGCTGTTGTTGTTTTTAATGATGTCGTGGTTGTGTCGATGATAATGATGAGGATGAAAATGACGATGAGTATATTGATAGTAACAAAACTCCTTGATTTTATAATAACCATGAAGCGATCAACTAAATGTGTAGTAGAGACAAAAATAATGATCAACAATAAAAACGAAATACATAGCTTAGGTCTAGACTTCAATCTCACAATAATGGACAGGAAATGGATAAAACAAAAAAAATTGATTCTGTTTCTTTATTTTTACCCTTATTTATCTTAACAAGAACAAAATCCCAACCAAATTTTTATTTCATTCACCACTGTATGTTTTGGATTTTTTAAAACGAAGCTTTCCGGTCCAAGGTTATTGTTAAGAATGTGGTTCGCAGATGATGTATGTCCGTCAAGCCAAGAGTACACGTGGTAAGATCTGACAACCAGTCGAGAATCAAATCAAGAGCTTTTTTTACGGCTACTAATCTTCGACCTATCTTTAATTTGAAACTTGGAAGGGCCCTACGAATAGCGAAAAGTAAGAGATTTCGACAAGCTGATTTTTCTGATGAAGATCATTTGCTCCATTTTACCTTTCTTTCATTATTTGTATGATATGGCTAGGGCCGGAATAAAATTGAAAACTTCAACAATTTGAAACATGAAAAAGTGAGAGAAGAATTAAGAAACATTTAAATAACATGTTATTGCTCTGGAACAAAAAAAAATAATTAAACTCCACCGGAGCTCATTAGCATGCAATCCTTTACCTCACAGCTTCGATGGAATACACGCACGCCTGACATGTCCATCATGGGAAAAGCCACTCAGTATATACGGGAAACTTCGAGAGTTGATGTTATATAAAAGTCAAGTATATACGGGAAACTTTGAGAGTCGATGTTATAGGAAAGTCAAGTATATACGGGAAACTTCGAGAGTCGATGTTATAGGAAAGTCAAGTATATACGGGAAACTTCGAGAGTCGATGTTATAGGAAAGTCAAGTATATACGGGAAACTTTGAGAGTCGATGTTATAGGAAAGTCAAGTATATACGGGAAACTTTGAGAGTCGATGTTATAGGAAAGTCAAGTATATACGGGAAACTTTGAGAGTCGATGTTATAGGAAAGTCAAGTATATACGGGAAACTTTGAGAGTCGATGTTATAGGAAAGTCAAGTATATACGGGAAACTTTGAGAGTCGATGTTATAGGAAAGTCAAGTATATACGGGAAACTTTGAGAGTCGATGTTATAGGAAAGTCAAGT
Organism: Elysia crispata; assembly: GCA_033675545.1. NCBI lineage: Eukaryota > Metazoa > Mollusca > Gastropoda > Plakobranchidae > Elysia > Elysia crispata. Next base: position 215,902 of record JAWDGP010001056.1, on the reverse strand, counting down.
ATATACGGGAAACTTCGAGAGTCGATGTTATAGGAAAGTCAAGTATATACGGGAAACTTCGAGAGTCGATGTTATAGGAAAGTCAAGTATACTGTCTGATGAGCTGCATAGTTGTGCTGCTCTCGCTAACCTTCCTGTGGCACACCGTGTCCCTCTCTTATCTGACATCGAGGACCTCCGCTGCAGTACCATACGTGTTATGATGACAATTATCATAACAACTGAGCTCTATGAAATGTCAACCAGAAACTAATATTAGGAACAGATCGGAATGAGAAATATACAGAGGCGATATCCATTTGGTTTTTTTTACCGTTGCACAGCACCAGACAGATTGTGAAATCTATACTTTCACATTTTATGTAAGAAGATTCAGCCAGTGAGGGTGGTGGTGGGTGGGATTTCTGGGGGGAAAAAGACACTAGTAAATCGCGTCAAATCTAATAGATTTTACGATGTTTTCTTTGATGGAATAAAAGAATTAGTGTCTTAGGAGAGTACTCAAAGCAGTTCTAGACATAGATCAAGAAACGTGCTGTATTGAATTAGAGTAAAACAAGTTGCGTGGACTGCACATAAACAACTTTGGTCTCCTCTGGGGTCCCAAGTGGGGGTCCAGACAAGTTAATTTACTTGTGACAGGTCCGCGGAGACCCGAAGCGTGGCTGGCCAGTGCTGCACACCTATCAATTACCCTGTTATAATCTGCATAACTATCTACACTGAGAAACAGACGAGACTCTGGAGAGAGAGTGGAACAGTCTCTCAAAGCGTCTTGTTTGCTCCTTTAAGTTTCTGTTGATTTTATTCGTTAGTTTTTATTATCTGCACCAGTTCTCGTTTCTACTATTCTAAAATTGTCTAATGGTTTGGACATAACCGGATTATCAAACTTTATCGGATACCAGATCTACATCTCTGGCGAGTCTTTCAATATCCGGTCTCAAGGACGGTTCGGCTCCGCCTCCGAGAACTCGAAATATTGAATTTATGCCATTGGTTTATATCGATTTTGTTCATGGTGTTCATGATCTGTGATTATCGTAATATTCAAGGTTCGCCGCATGGGTGTTGCTAACGGGCTTGTAATCAGTATTGTTCATAATAACAATTTCGATATTCATATATGCCCATGATGTGTTTCAAAGCTTGCAATTGTAACTCAGTAATGTTCTGTTGCTCTACAAAGCTCGCCTGATCAAGTTTAAGAGCATCTAGTTAAGCAGCTGTTCAAGATAAGGGGCTCATAAACTTTGATGGAAAAAATATTTCTCCACATCTATTCAACTCGAAATTGATTGTGATCTATAATTTTGAAGTCAGTTTCTCCAGTTAGATTACCAGTGAAGATAAATTAATGTCCTCTCAAGGAAATATTCGTAACAGATGTTTGCAAAAGGCTGCTATAACCTGAGATCGCAGTTAGCTATGAGGTAACGTCCCAGCTCGAGATCAAGTTTCCGTGGATCAGAGATGGTTACGATTTGCTCTTTCCTCCACAGTTGATTGAAATCAGCAGCAACCTCATTGTTTCTCTCTGTACTCGTCAATAACATTCTACTCGAGCACACAGTCATTTGATACAATGTAATGAAAATTAATTCATTTAAATTCATAGTGAGCCTCGAGTTTTGTATGAGCGTTTCTCTAGACAGTCTGTTTACTGACTGCGTGGTTTCTCCGAGCAGCGGTCGATGGGAGAAGTGGAACATGCGAGGATTCCACGCCGCTCAGTAAGTCCTCGACATGGGGCAGAGTGGACAATTCCTGCTGCTGAGGTGAAAATTCCACATTCCTCCAAGTCTAGGACTATTACTGCCCTGTTTCTGTGGGCATCAGGACAGAAAGGTTACATCAGGGTCAAGTTTTTACGCCTGCGTAAGGTGAGAACATTCCAGTACAACGTGTCTGACAAATGAACAGAGGTCGGTATGTTCCGTCAAAATTCTTATCTGACACGCTAAAGTCCAACAGCCAGCACTCTGCTAGTTGCACTAGTATTAGAGAAGAATGTGTTGGTAAACTGCTAGCTGAACTTGCGCGAAAAAGGAGCATCTAGCATCCCCCCCCCCCCCCCTCCCTGAAAGTTTGCAGACAAAAAACTAAATTCTAGTGATAACCAATATAATTATATTGTGCTATCAGATAGGTATCCTGTGATGACGTGTTGATATTGTGCTGATTGGCAGGAAACCAGCAGTACAAGGTCATTCTGCTGGTATACAGGAAACTAGCAGTAAAAAAATGGCATTATGCTGATAGACAGGAAGCCAGCAGTACACAGACATTGTAATGAGAGAGATAAATCTAACAGTAAAAAAAAATTGTGTTTAACTGACAGTCAGTTGTCTAGCATTAAAAAGCTGATTTGTTGCTGACAAGGAGGTATACAGCAGTAAAAGATGATAACTTGGTGGGAGTGAAATGCCTAATAAAACAATTTAAAACTGCAAGTTTTTACTTATTTCTTTTTCGGTTATCAGCTTTCGATCTGCAAACATTAAATCTGTAATAAAGACTCACTGTGGCGGCTCAGTAGAAAACCTTCGTTACCTCATCTTTCTAGCACTGCTCTGTGTGAAGACGGAGCACTCGATTTTCTGAAATGTCTAGAACTTCAATGCCGCAATTAGACAATTTTGTCCATGAATAATCAAGCAGTTTGTAAAATTATCCCCTGTGTATCATTAAAGTCTCTGACTGGAAAAGATGTTTTTTTTCCTTATGTAGTAGAGAACGAATGAAAGGTATTAACGGGTGGAAGTTCTGCCCCGGCTTATACCAACATATCTTCACGTTCGCAAATTAAAATGGTCTGTCAGAAATCTAAAATAGTTTTAATGGTTTCAGAAAATGAATTTGAGAACAACTGTTCCCAGGTTAGAATAGAAATTGATATTCCGTGCAATTTTATGTCTTACAAGCTTCACCATTCTGTTTGATTAAAAGAAATCTAAAAAGTCCCAACAATAAAATTGAAAGGTCATATAAAACTTGATGATAGAACTAGAAAAATCATTAGAATTAAATATAACATATTTCTCATTAAATAACGAAATCTAAAGAGTAGACCATGAAAGTTCATCAAATTTTTGCCTCTTTGCATAACTGAATGGTTGATTGAAATAGCAATACAATTGAAATGAAATATGCAATTTAAAAACATCCACTGCGATGGTCAAACTCAGAATAAAGTGAATCTTGTGCAACCGACTCACACGAGCGAGCATGGGCGTCAATGTTACACGTCAAGTTAAAAAGAATAATTAAATATCTGTTGCAATTAAAATGCAAAATCAATTTGACATTGTTTTATACTACAGTTAAGACGCTTCGTTTTGAATAACGAATCTGGCTATACGTTAAAAAAATCTTTTTCTTTCCTGTCATTAGTTAAAGTCATTAATTATTATTATTATTATTATTATTATTATTATTATTATTATTATTATCATTATTATTGTTATTATTATTACTATTATTATTATTATTATTATTATTATTATTATTATTATTATTATTATTATTATTATTATTATTATTATTATTATTATTATTATTATTATTATTATTATTATTATTATTATTATTATTATTATTATTATTATTATTATTATTATTATTATTATTATTATTATTATTATTATTGTTATTATTATTATTATTATTATTATTATTATGATTATTATTATTGTTGTTGTTGTTGTTGTTACTATTATGATTAATAATAGTCGAAGCAGTAGTAGCAGCAGCAGCAGCAGCAGCAGCAGTGATAGTCATAGTGATAACATAGTATCAGAAAGAACAGTATAAAATCATGCTTTCATGTTTTCTTTCAAGAAGTCAATTCATGAAAGAAAAAAAAGCAGAAAGGTATCAATTCTCCTGATAATACTATAATGCGTTTCAAAGTTATATTATGTTGTCTCACATTTTCACAATAAAAAAAGTACTCAGCATATTGTTGAATTTATCAAATAGTTGACTAATGCTTAAAAACATTGGGTCCAGAAAACCCAGTCATTGTCCGGCTGTCCGTGACCTCTTGCAAAGATCCAATATCTTTGTATGTACGTCACCCCCATCTGAACAAGTTAAAGAGAGTCGGAAATTCCCTGGCGCCTCACCTCCCTCAGAGGGCTCCTCTTAAACCCCCCATTGACGTCAGGAGGCTTCAGTCTCTTGACAAGGGGCTCGTCTGGGTGCTAGCACTTATTTCTTTAATTTCTTTCACAGGGAGAGATAGATGGATAGGTAAATAGAGAGAGAGATAGAGACAGATAGATGGATAGGTAAATAGAGAGAGAGATAGAGACAGATAGATGGATAGGTAAATAGAGAGAGAGATAGAGACAGATAGATGGATAGGTAAATAGAGAGAGAGATAGAGACAGATAGATGGATAGGTAAATAGAGAGAGAGATAGAGACAGATAGATGGATAGGTCAATAGAGAGAGAGAGATAGAGACAGATAGATGGAAAGGTAAATAGAGAGAGAGATAGAGACAGATAGATGGATAGGTAAATAGAGAGAGAGAGATAGAGACAGATAGATGGATAGGTAAATAGAGAGAGAGATAGAGACAGATAGATGGATAGGTAAATAGAGAGAAATAGAGACAGATAGATGGATAGGTAAATAGAGAGAGATAGAGACAGATAGATGGATAGGTAAATAGAGAGAGATAGACAGATAGATGGATAGGTAAATAGAGAAAGAGATAGAGACAGATAGGTGGATAGGTAAATAGAGAGAAATAGAGACAGATAGATAGATAGGTAAATAGAGAGAGAAAGAGACAGATAGATGGATAGGTAAATAGAGAGAGATAGACAGGTATATGGATAGGTAAATAGAGAGAGAGATAGAGACAGATAGATGGATAGGTAAATAGAGAGAGATAGAGACAGATAGATGGATAGGTAAATAAAGAGAGAGATAGAGACAGATAGATGGATAGGTAAATAGAGAGAGAGACAGAGACAGATAGATAGATAGATAAACAGATAAAGAGAGAGAGAAGGAGAGAGGAATCGAGAGAGAGACTGAGAGAGAGAGAGAGACAGAGAGAGAGAGAGAGAGAGAGAGAGAGAGAGAGAGAGAGAGAGAGAGAGAGAGAGAGAGAGAGAGAGAGAGAGAGAGAGAGAGAGAGAGAGAGAGAGAGAGAGAGAGAGAAAGAGAGAAAGAAAAGGAAAATTTGCAGAGATATGCGGACACACTGACTGGACAAACAATGCAGGAGAGAAGATATTTGTCCAACCATCTGTTTGTCTTTCTCTCCATTCTAATAATTTTGTCTTTCTCTCCATTCTAATAATGTTTTTGTACTCTTTGTCTGCGCATTTTCCATTTTTTTTCCTCCCTCTCATTTTATCATTCTTTCCTGTTTCATGCATTGTTTGTCCAGTGAGTGTGTCCGCGTGTGTAGCTGGCTGTTGGCTAGCGGTAGGTCCAGACAGAGAGAACTAGAGATAATAGAGCGAGGCGTAGAGTCTAGACACACTAATTTCGTGTTGATTTGTTGAGCTAGTATGGTCAGACCCAAGTGCCACTTTTTCTACCCTATCTCATTTAATACGGCCGTTATTGAGGGAACCAGGGAAGGAAAAACTAATGTACTCCACGATCTTTATTGATAGGCTTTGTTGGAAGAGAGAAAAAAATTCCATTACGTGCCATGCCAGAAGTGGAAAAAAACCAGAAACATTTAGACATTCAAGATGAGGAATCCGTCGATTGGGTTGAAAATTGTCATTGCTTATATAATTTATTTTTAAAATATTTTTGGTCGAATTCTGAACTTGTGGTATTTCCCCTCCTACATTTAGGTTTATATAATTATATTAATTATATATTTAACATTTTCTTTCTTTTTGTTATTGTTAAATCCATTCTGAGATTTTCGGTTATTCTTACAAACATTTCGTAGGAAGGAGAGTGAAAAAAGCGGATATTCATGGAACTAATTCGTCCCTAATAAAAATTTAAAATGCTAAAATAAATATTCAGAATCTTGATCTGAAAAAGCAGATCTATCATTATGTGTTTTCATATGATTGACTTGGAAATCTTAAATTTTGCCTCCATAAATGTCCTTTTCTCATATTTGCCATTGCTTAAATTATTCTAGTCTACGAAACAGCTCATCTACCTCACCTCAGGGGATCGATAGGTCGAATCCCGACCATGCATGCTGTAAAAAAAAGAAATCTTAAATGCATTGAGCAGGCTTCTACAGTTGTCCACCTTTCATAACACACCTAATAGTGGTTGTGGAGGGTTATCCTTTCACCTTTAACCTCTTATCGACCTGAGACCATATCCTTGGATCTTCTATCAGTCCGACTGAGGTTTGATAAAGCATCGGGCTTTGTCACTGAATTGATCCAGAGAGAGAGGGGGGGGGGAGGAGAGAAAGAGACTGAGAATAATAGAAAGAGATGGAAAGAAAGAGGGGGAAAGAGACAGATAGAGATAGAGATAGATAGATAGATAGATAGATAGAGAGAGAGAGAGGAAAAGAGACAGAGAGAAATATAGAAAGAGAGGGAGGGGGAAGAGATAGTGAGAAAGAGGAGGAAAGAGAAAGTGACAGATAGATAGAGGGAGATAGAGATAGATAGATAGATAGATAGATAGATAGATAGATGAGGAGAAAGAGAGAGAGAAAGAGACAGAGAGAAATAGAAAGAAGGGGAGGGGGAAGAGATGAAGAGAAAGAGGGGGAAAGAGACAGAGGCAGATAGATGGAGAGAGATAGAGATAGATAGATAGATAGATAGATAGATAGATAGATAGAGGGAGAGAGAGAGAGAGAGAGAGGGAAAGAGACAGAGAAAAATAGAAAGAGAGGGAGGGGGAAGTGATGGAGAGAAAGAGGGTGAAAGAGACAGAGACAGATAGATAGAGGGAGATAGAGATAGATAGATAGATAGATAGATAGATAGATAGATAGATAGATAGATGAGGGAGAAAGAGACAGAGAGAAATAGAAAGAGAGGGAGGGGAAGTGATGGAGAGAAAGAGGGTGAAAGAGACAGAGACAGATAGATAGAGGGAGATAGAGATAGATAGATAGATAGATAGATAGATAGATAAGGGAGAAAGAGACAGAGAAAGAGACAGAGAGAAATAGAAAGAGGGGGAGAGGGAAGAGATGAAGAGAAAGAGGGGGAAAGAGACAGAGGCAGATAGATGGAGAGAGATAGAGATAGGTAGATACATAGATAGAGGGAGACAGAGAGAGAGAGAGAAGGAAAGAGACAGAGAGAAATAGAAAGAGAGGGAGGGGAAGTGATGGAGAGAAAGAGGGTGAAAGAGACAGAGACAGATAGATAGAGGGAGATAGAGATAGATAGATAGATAGATAGATAGATAGATAGATAGATAGATAGATAGATAGATAGATAGATAGATAGATAGATGAGGGAGAAAGAGACAGAGAGAAATAGAAAGAGAGGGAGGGGAAGTGATGGAGAGAAAGAGGGTGAAAGAGACAGAGACAGATAGATAGAGGGAGATAGAGATAGATAGATAGATAGATAGATAGATAGATAGATGAGGGAGAAAGAGACAGAGAAAGAGACAGAGAGAAATAGAAAGAGGGGGAGGGGGAAGAGATGAAGAGAAAGAGGGGGAAAGAGACAGAGGCAGATAGATGGAGAGAGATAGAGATAGGTAGATACATAGATAGAGGGAGACAGTGAGAGAGAGGGAAAGAGACAGAGAGAAATAGAAAGAGAGGGAGGGGGAAGTGATGGAGAGAAAGAGGGGGAAAGAGACTGAGACAGATAGATAGAGAGAGATAGAGATAGATAGATAGATAGATAGATAGATAGATAGATAGATAGATAGATAGAGGGAGGGAGACAGAGAGAGGGAGAGTGAAAGAGACAGAGAGAAATAGAGAGGGAGGGGGAAAAGGGACAGAGAAAGATAGATAGAGAGATAGAGATAGATAGATAGAGGGAGACAGAGAGAGGGAGAGATAGATAGAGAGAGGTTGAGAGAGAGAGAGAGAGAGAGAAAGAGAGAGAAGTGAGGATCCCCGTGCGAGGAGGAGCAAGTGTCCTGGAAGACCCAGTGACAGCGGATCTGTATGGCAGAGGGAGTTGGAACGAGAGATTGCAGTAAGGCGGATAATATTCAGTTATTAACGGATATTATTTTACTCTTATATGAGTTCCTCGTACCATCTTTGATGTAAAGAAAACCTTGATAAAGTTCTTCAAAATGTCCGAGTAAGAATACCAAACTAAACAGAAACGATGTTTGCGCTATGATTATTTATGGAATTCAACTTGAGATGAGCGAGTGAAATCTTTGGATCAGACAAAAAGGACAGATGATTTAATTTCCTTTTTGTAAATTAATCCAAAAAATCGCGAAGTATGATTTGGTTGTATCCTAGAAATTTGAGACAATAGCAAGGAGTAAAGGTTTCATTTAAAAAAAAATAGAAATCTCTAGTTAAGCAAAAATGGGGGACTTCAGATTTTTTTTTTTAATATTCAGAGTCTTTTAGGCTTTTCACCAAACCAATGAAAATGGAATCTCACAAAGAGAAGTCAGGTAGCGAGTTTTTCAACTCTGCACTTAGAAACAACGTGCTACTCTGATCCCAATCAAAACGCACTGATCCAAGCAATACGAGAGGGTGGGGGAAAAAAAACAACCATTCTCTATTTGTGTGTCCTCCCCGCACCGGAAGTCACGTAAATCTACGATCATAATATTATTCAAAATAAATCTCTAGAAAGAATTGCTCTAAATGCGGTACAATCTCTCTCTCTCTCTCTCTCTCTCTCTCTCTCTCTCTCTCTCTCTCTCTCTCTCTCTCTCTCTATCTATCTATCTATCTCTATCTCTCTCTCTCTCTCTCTCTCTCTCTCTCTCTCTATCTATCTATCTATCTCTATCTCTCTCTTTTTCTCTCTCTCTCTCTCTCTTTCTCTCTGATGTGATCGTATGCACTCATTTCGAATCAGAGACATCATCGAAATGGGACAATTTATTCTTTAATTAAAACTATCACGAAGTCAATTCAGCAAGTTATTTCTGATCTTGTTAAGTCATGGCGACTAAGCAAATCTATTGTGCGATTCTCTTTCCAGAAAAGCAATTTCCTTTCGTCTGTTCCTACTTAACTAAGGAAATCATTTCACTTGAAAATAAAGCCCAATATTTCTCTATCAAGATTGATTGAGTTTTTCCAAACCAAAGCCACCATAGACGGTGGTGTCGGCGAGAGAGAAGACGTTGAAACATCTTTAGGTTGTTAATCATTAACTTTCAAGCTTATTTGCCTCTCGAGCCCTATGTATAGAATAATCTCTCAAATACTCCTACTTGTGGAAGATCTGAACCTTATTGCGCCTTCTCTACCAAGTCTTCTCAGACAGCTGTTACACAATTGGTCCCCGTTCGATTGTTCTTAACATAAACGACAACTTTTCTGGTCTGTCAGTTTTAATTCATCATTTTATTTTTTAAGTTTTATGTGGATAAATCAGTCGGCAAATACGAAAGTCATGTTAAGCTCAGTAAATTTTGATACCGGCCCGTCAACTTTATAATTACTGAACTCAGAAATTTTATTTTGTAGAAAATAGTGCAGATCTTCATTACATGTAAGAAATAGATCTCACTACTACACTGCCGTAAGTCTCACGCAAATTATGAATAAATTTATAAAATAAATAGAATACAACATAGATGATTGTGGAGTAAAATGATGAAGCATGGAAACTTTAATTCATGAAGTAATACGTTTCTTCTTTTGTTGCCTTAATCAGATGTGACAATCCCATAACAACTCCTGTCGAACCCACAGCCTTTCACAGTCATAAACAACGTGATGCCGGGCTCGCCTGTCGTGATCCATGCCATACAAGCTGATCCGCCCTGTCCTCCACAGACCGTTGGAGGGCCAAGATTTCTGCTTACGACTGACTTGGTTCTCGGGAAAATTCCACTGTGGCCTTCAAGTAATCTTTATTTATGTCTTGGTCGTCTTCCCTTGCTCTGATCCAATGTCATGTGACTTCTGTTGGAGAAGTTCCCCCACGATCTCCAGTCTCCTGAGATCAACACTAAGTCCTCATTACGGATCTAAATGCTGATTTCTCCCTCATCCAGGTCCGTAGCGTTGCCTCCCGAGAGATAAAGATCCCTGCTGACAATAGTATCTACCTCTAAATGCTATTCCTTGCATTCGATAAAACCCTAAGAGACAAGTTAATGTCCGCCTAATTGAGCCATTTTTCAAAACACCACACATGCCTGAGATTTTTAATAGAGTAGTTCAATGTGATCTACGAACCAGAGAAATTGTTCTCTCGCTAAATCAAAGATGAAAAACAATAAAAATCCGTTTATCTTTTATAACAATTACCATATTAAGAGTAATAAAACAATCAAATCGTAATATTTATCTGGCTTCCACTGCGAATGTTACTGCGAAACGTAAATGTCAATAGCCAAAAAACTCAGTCAGTTGTAATTTCAGCCTAGATAAAGGCTGCCAGCTGCACTAACATCATGCAGCATTGAACAAAAAGCTGTGATGAGTCATGAACTGTTGATTATCCAGGAGAACACAGCTGTTAGAGTCAACATCGGAACGTTACACATTCAAGGTCCGTTCCACATTGTGTCAAATCAGATTAGGATGACGGCTTCAGAAATGAATGGACATTTAAAAACCTTTTTTATTGACATTGGTTTACTGTAACTTTTCATATCAAGAAAGATACTATTGTCTAGGACTTCCTTTTGCAAAAAGCATCTAAAAATCCTTTACTGGTACGAAATATTCATTTCAAAATCTCATTAAAGCGATACAAGAGTTAGTTCACGTCCATATTGAGGGATTTGGAGATAAAATGGCATTGGCCGCTGTTAAATAACCATGCCGTGAAGTCTTTTTCTTTTGAAAAATCGTAATACAAATCTTGCATTTACCATAGCAGTATATCAGCCTGTCTGAGAACCACGGCTTGCAGAGTCCGTGACTGAATACCTTACATCTCCTGAGATTAATTAGACCCTGGCGGCTGAAGGATGTCTGATGTGAGAGAATCTTCATGTGTGTTTTAGCAGAACAGATTACAGCGCAGACTGGACACAGCAACGAGCTCTAATCTAAGCTTGTCACATCATCATGGACTTGGAAAGATCCGAGCCACAGTGAGGTGAATCACCTTCTCGATCACAGCTCCCTACAGAACATAATTCTTTCATGTTAATTAAACGACAGAATGATGTAATAAAAGAAAACTGTAAGGGACGAAACATCATAGCATGCTCTAAACGTTAGTTTGAGCTCGTCGGGAAGCTATTAAACGTTTTTGATACAGCCCGTGGTGTGTCCAAAACTTCAATGAGTATTTTCTCTAATTGTGATGTTTGAAAATCTATATTGGTAAGCGTAAGTCATGACGTGTTCCAAGTTCAGTTCTATTCTTCCTAGTTATGATAAGTTCAAGTTCCATTGACATGGAGAAATTTCTCACAATATCTACACACAACCTCCATAAAACATCGATCTCACAAATTGGTTCTGACTTGAAATCTTATCGGTCACTGAAGCACCAGAGGTCAAACTCCAGTTTACATGCAGCTATATTTTTTTTTGGACTATTTTTTTTCCTATAACATGTATTTGTATTTACTTCAACAGCTCTGTTTTTATTTCCAAAACTGTTTTGTTTTCATTTTAATTGCAATTATATTTACTTTTGTTAATTAGAGAATATAGGTCTCCATCGTAGTTGTATAATCAATTGCAATTTATAGATGAGATAGCATGAAGCAGTGCGAAAAGACATCTGAAAGAATCAGAACTTTTTTTTCTATTGTTTTACCATTGTCTCTTTAGTGAGTTTTTTTTTTTCTCTTTTCCTTATAAGCGGATGATGACCGATTTATAACTAAGTTAATTTCTTTACCTTATTTAGCAGCTGCGCAGATATGAATGGTGGTTCCCCCAACAAGGCTGACCCCATGATTTGGTTCGGGTGAGTTTGGGATCAAAGGAGTAATGAAAACTGACAGGATTAACAAAGTTTATTTTACACTTGTGATACTCATATTGCTCAAGTCAAGTCCGACTGTGTCAAACAGAAGGAATAAGGGCACCTTCCGAAGACGCTTGGTCTTTTTTTTTTTTTTTTGTTATTTTTTTTCCAAACAGTATAAAGTCATGAAGAAATCGTCCAATGCAAAATACTTTTCTTATCAACGAAAATCCAAGAATATAAGCTTCCATTTCCCGGGATCTCAATTAATTCTGTGTAGATAAAGACCTGCTGACGTAAGAGCTCTCTCGGCGCCAATGATCCGAGGTCCACTCCAGCGCGTTACGTCAATTTTCCTCCCAAGTAATGAGGCATCACCCCGTGAGAGAAGCTGCGGGCGACCCCGTCAGAGACGAGGGGTTCTGGGCAATTTCCTGTTGTATACTTTGCTGATTGGTGGGCTTCATCTCTCGAGATGTGTGGCAAAACACTTGAGAGCGGTTCTTAAAAGTTCAAAGCTAACAAGTTGAAAGAAACCTTTCAAGATCCTGATGGAGAGAATTTGTAATTTATAAATCAGACGGAGCAGGAATAGGGCGAGGAAGGTATGGAACAGAAAGAGACATCTGTTTCTTAGGACAATAGTGCAGAGCAAAACATTTGTATGATTCTCTCTGAAATCCGTCGTTATTCTCCTGTTCAAGTCTTAAAAGTGTGATTTACGGTTGGACACACCCAGACTATATAGAGAAAACCTAAAGATCGAAGTTATACACCCCCAAATGAGGTGGGCCATGGCATGGTTAGACAGATATGGTCTACGGACAGTTATTGATTCTTGGGATAGATTTTACACTTACATATCTTTTTTATCATATTGCTCAAGTAATGATACAACGAAGATAGGAATGAGGAGAAAAGAGGAAAAGTTTACCTGGCTGATTTAAGAGGAAAACCTCGGTATTTGGCGCTTCAGATTTTAAGTTAGGGCGCGGCGGTATATCTGAGAGGCCAAATTTTGAGAATTAGTTAAAAAGCATCTACCTACCTTCCCTTTCTGTGGGCACTTCTTGCTCCTTCTGAACCGCTCTTCTCTCTCACCCGCCTACAAAGCGAGTTTTTTCGCCATCACGCCCTGAAACTGAAAGTCTAGAAGGTGTCGTTCGGGAGACGCCACAAAGAGATTTCAGTCGACTCTCTTTCATCTCCGCACAGTCGTGAAACGGATTAGAGCCAGTTCAGAGTTTTAGAACTTTCACAGACCTGATCAAGGCAGGGCCACATTAGACTCGCTACATTTTGGAGTTGGTCGTCTTAAAATCGGTCTAAAATCAAGCAAAAAACCCGAAGTTTTTCTTTTTCTTTATTTTTTTTTGTGGGGGAAAAGGAAAAGGGGGGTGGAGGTCTTGGAGAGGGGGTCGGGGGTTGTTATTCTTTTTTTTTCTTTTTTTATATCAGTTTACGATATCAAAGTTAGAAAAGAAACAAAATTTTGTTCCACATTTTAAGCAAATTCATGAGGCACTCAATGAGATCGAAATGGTAAAAATAATATGAGATCAAAAGACTTCAGTCGAATACTTCAGGCCCTGCGCGGGTAAAGTCCAGAGAGAAAGCCAATTACTTCATCACTTTTCATGACCAGTATTTACTTAACGTTGATGAATGGAAGCAAAAAAAACAACAACAACAACAACAACAATAATGATAATAATAATAATAATAATAATAATAATAATAATAATAATAATAATAATAATAATAATAATAATAATAATAATAATAATAATAATAATAAAAACAGCAAAGAATAAACAATAAGAAGGAGATTTTGGATGCTAAAATATTTTTCACTTGTTTCTAAGGAGAATGGTTCAAATGTCTTTGACTGAGAGAAAATATCAGTGCCTTTCAAAAGCTGTTAACAGGACAAACTAATGGAATTCCACCAAACTAGACTGCAATATTTTTTGGCAGAGAACAAAATCCCCTTGGGAAGGAAGAAGAAAAGGAAAGTAATGGTCACTATCAGGGAACTAGTAAGGATATAAACTGAATCTCTCTGTCTCTGTTTCTGTCTCTGTCTCTCTGTCTGTCTGTCTGTCTGTCTGTCTGTCTGTCTGTCTGTCTGTCTGTCTCTCTCTCTCTCTCTCTCTCTCTGTCTCTGTCTCTCTCTCTCTCTTTTTTTTTCCTCTTTGTGTTATCGCTTTAAGTCTGTCTCCATCCCTCTCTATATTCCATGTTTAGTCTCCACCTTGTTCTGCCTCTCTCTGAATTTGTGTTAATATAACTATCTGCCTTTGTCTCTCCCTTAACTATCTGCCTTTGTCTCTCCCTTAACTATCTGCCTTTGTCTCTCCCTTAACTATCTGCCTTTGTCTCTCCCTTAACTATCTGCCTTTGTCTCTCACTTAACTATCTGCCTTTGTCTCTCCCTTAACTATCTGCCTTTGTCTCTCACTAACTATCTGCCTTTGTCTCTCCCTTAACTATCTGCCTTTGTCTCTCCCTTAACTATCTGCCTTTGTCTCTCCCTTAACTATCTGCCTTTGTCTCTCACTAACTATCTGCCTTTGTCTCTCACTTAACTATCTGCCTTTGTCTCTCACTTAACTATCTCCCTTGGTCTTTCACTTAACTATCTGCCTTTGTCTCTCACTAACTATCTGCCTTTGTCTCTCACTTAACTATCTGCCTTTGTCTCTCACTTAACTATCTGCCTTTGTCTCTCACTTAACTATCTGCCTTTGTCTCTCACTTAACTATCTGCCTTTGTCTCTCACTTAACTATCTGCCTTTGTCTCTCCCTTAACTATCTGCCTTTGTCTCTCCCTTAACTATCTGCCTTTGTCTCTCCCTTAACTATCTGCCTTTGTCTCTCCCTTAACTATCTGCCTTTGTCTCTCCCTTAACTATCTGCCTTTGTCTCTTCCTTAACAATCTGCCTTTGTCTCTATCTTAACTGTTAGTCTCTGTCTTTCTGTAAATCAATATCTCTCTCTCTCTCTCTCTCTCTCTCTCTCTCTCTCTCTCTCTCTCTCTGTATCTCTGTCACTCTGTTTCTCTGTCAGTCTCTATCTCGCTGTAAATCTCTCTCTCTCTGAATCTCTGTCACGCTATTTCTCTCTCTCTCTGTCTCTCTCTCTATCTCCCTCTCTCGTTCTCTACCTCTCTGCCTCTCTATCTTTCTATCTATATACTCTCCCTTTCTTCCATCTCATCGGGCCTCAGCTATGTTCCTCTTTGTATGTTCTCAGTCCAACCCATTACAGACATGACAGTGGTCAGTGATAATATTTTATCGTTTATCATGGGGCACACGACAGGCTGTCTAGCATTTTTTACTCTGAGACTTTGCTAAACTTCCCTCGCCTAAAGTGTCCACAGGGCAGAGAATAATCCAAGGATGAGACTGGTGGCTTAGGTCATAAAACATTAACACAATAACAGTTCGGTTCTCTTGGTTTTACTGGGAGGTGGACAAGTGGATTTTGGTTATGAGAAATAGAGAAAGAGTGCATGTGTGTGTAAAAGAGAGAGAGAGAGAGAGAGAGAGAGAGAGAGAGAGAGAGAGAGAGAGAGAGAGAGAGAGAGAGAGAGAGAGAGTAATAAATCACCAGAGACTGACTGTTGTTTAAAGACTTTTACAATAATCTCAATAGGATGGAGAAGAAGAAGAGAAAAAAGACCCAGAAGGAAAATAAAAACGAGGAGTGCAAAAAATAAGATTTAATATTTAATGAACTGCACTAAACAATAAGTGCTTGAAAAACTGGTATAATATAATTAATTGCCAAACAAAACAAAACAAAAAAAAAACCTAAAAATCAACAACAAACAAGCAAGCAAAACCATAGAATTAAAATATCCTGGAGAGTCTTTGTTGTATGCTTATCTAGTTTTATGGATCAAAAGTTCCTGATCCACCTTAATCATCCTTGTCAGAGTTAGAGATAGAAACGGTTGTAGAAACGGTTGTAGAAACGGTTTTGAAGACTTTTATTCCTTACAGATTTGGGTGTCCACAAGAGAGAGAATGGCCGTGCTGACTTTACTACGAGTATGTGGCTCTGATTCATCAAATAACAAGCACTATCAGCAACTTATCGTAATTTGTTCTATTATCTTTCACTGATGTCAGCTTTTCAGAGACATCCATGCTGTGGACATACATCAGGGTAAAAACGTTTTTTTAATATGTCCACAGATAGTGTCGATACGCTCTAAATTTTGAAATATTCGAAATCAACCACCAATTTCTATGACTAAGATACGTTAGTCCTGGTACAGGCAGCTTCTCACTGTATACATGTACCAGTTTGCCCATTTATCTAGTTGCTATAAAAATGTTAATATAGCTTGGCAATGTATGAAAATAATACAAATAGCAATTTAAAAAAAACGATTATCTGCAATGACTCTGTACTTAGGGCTGTATTTGAAGCTTTAGCTTATTTAATTTGTTAAGAAAAAAACCCTGCTTTTTCGATCTAACTCAGATAGAGATTTATGAATACTTTCAAATCTGTACAACAAAAGCAAGCTCGGGTCAAGATGGAATTTCGCAATTATTTAAGTATCATTTCCTAACGTCTTCGGGTTCGTGTTTCTTGCCTGTCGAAGAGTGCTCTTTCTATGATAATTTGTCGTGATAAGAGATGCTAAAGCTCATTTTACTTTACGATATTAATAACAATTTGAACGTACCAATGAATTCTGATTTCAAATTTCCTGGCCCTCATATGAGACTGCACTGAACTGCTGGACCCGCCGCTTGTCGTATTTGAGCGACACGAAGCCTACCTTCAGCACCCCAGTGTTCTCCCCAGCCACTAGATATCCCCGGAACTTCCGGTACAGAAGCCTGTCCAGGCGACTGACGCTCCTCATGATTTCCCAGAAGGCCACAGACGGATCTGCCGCACTTAACGATTAATGTCTTCAGGCTTCCAACTGAGCATGTCGCTTAGGAAATTTCGTATCGTGTCTTAGTACCGAGCTGGTTGCTGTCTCGAGCTGATGGGGACTCTCGCAGCACACGCAGCAACTAGGCAACAATAGCATGAGTGCTGGGAGAAGAGGTTTTAGAAATTATTTCCCTTGCCATATTCATCTCTGTCAAATTTGTCAAAGCTAGGCAATCTATGTCGGCGTCTTTATCAAACTTTCTCTGTTATAAGTTACATAAATCATCTGCTTTATACGAAGAGCTCTCCCTATCTCTATGTCACTTTATCTGTTTCTGTCTCTGCCTGTCTGTCTGTTTCTCTCTCTCTCTCTCTCTCTCTCTCTCTCTCTCTCTCTCTCTCTCTCTCTCTCTCTTCTCTCTTTGTATCCCTTTCTCAATGCTTTTCTCTCTTATTTAATCTCTTATTAATTCTCATAGAGGAATTTTTTTTCCTTCTCAGTATCTCAACAATGCTGAATGGCCGAGATTCCAAAACTTTCAATCATCCTCATATGTTGCACTCTCTCTCTCTCTCTCTCTCTCTCTCTCTCTCTCTCTCTCTCTCTCTCTCAACTATACGAATTCCGAGTTTTAAGTATAGTTTTTAGATAAGATTTCCGATATGAAATATTTACATCAGCGTTGCTGAAGATATAAATAAAAGAGCACATCTTACTTTCAGTTATCTGTGACCTTGCTTCACAGAGCTGATTATTTTATTTGCTGTCTGGAAAGTTGATAGCAGCAATCTATTTTTATATGATCATTGAGCCCATAATATTTGTGTCGGTATAACCACAGTACTATGTAAAATAGATGAATGCAATTAGAAAGCTTCCCGGTACCTACTATCAGGATAAATGTAATAACCTAATGAAAGGCAACCTATCAGTGAAAGTTGGACCGCCTTCCACTGTTTAGAACCTTCTGAAAAAACACAATGAAAAGAGCTGACAATAATTTAGAGTCCGAAGCATGCTCCTCTTTGCTTCCTTACACCGTCGTGATTCTACGACTTCTGTGTTGATGGGCGTAAAAAACATACTGACAATTTTTCAATTGTTTTGCTTTTTACATCACGCAATTAAGAAATGCATGTGGACTCGATCTAGGGGGTTATTGACCTCTCATGGCAAGAGCAAAGGGTAAAAGATATAAAGAGAAGAAATGTAACGGATCTATAACACCAACAGATGATGCTGTTAAAAGCGTAACAGAAACTTGGTGCAAAATAATATAGATTATAAAAAAGAAAAAAAAAAACATGCACAATTCTAAGCGAATGACAAGGTGCTCATTACATATAGTCGGTTGTTAAAAGGCTGTGAAGATACCATAACACACGTAATAAATTCACGATTGGATATTAGCAGTGCTGTAAATAAGTAGGTTTCATCTGATTCAAGTCGAGAATTGTCTGTGGAAACATCATATCGATCTATCGACAGTTTTCAAATTAGTAAACACTGAAACATCATATCGATCTATCGACAGTTTTCAAATTAGTAAACACTGAAACATCATATCGATCTATCGACAGTTTTCAAATTAGTAAACACTGAAACATCATATCGATCTATCGACAGTTTTCAAATTAGTAAACACTGAAACATCATATCGATCTATCGACAGTTTTCAAATTAGTAAACACTGAAACATCATATCGATCTATCGACAGTTTTCAAATTAGTAAACACTGAAACATCATATCGATCTATCGACAGTTTTCAAATTAGTAAACACTGAAACATCATATCGATCTATCGACAGTTTTCAAATTAGTAAACACTGAAACATCTGAAACACCAAGGGTTGCCAGTGAAAATTAGGCTGCTGTGTGAGAGAAGGTCACAGATGGTACACAGGTTGTACACAATTAGAGTGATAGTGAAAAGTAAGAGGATTCCGCGCTTGGCATAGAAACACAAAAAGGTAATGGGAAAGAGAGAGAGAGAGAGAGAGAGAGAGAGAGAGAGAGAGAGAGAGAGAGAGAGAGAGAGAGAGAGAGAGAGAGAGAGAGAGATAGAGGGGGGGGGGGAGACTCACTAAGAGACAGATAGAGAGAGAGAGAAAGGAAGGAGGGAGTACAGAATGGAGTAGAAGGAGAGACAGAGAAACTGGTATAGGCAAAAAGAGAATGCAGATCCAGAAACCTATACTCGTGTTGTTTCACTAGTTTGGCCCATCTATAATGCCCTCCAAAGAAATCTTGGTATCCTCTGGTTTTTGTTATTTCATTTACCATAAGCTTCAGAGAGCAATACCTATCTTCTCCCTCTTTGAGACTATATGGTTAGATTCTGTCTGAGCTCTCTCTCTTCTCTGTCTCTTTCTCTCTCTCTCTCTCTCTCTCTCTCTCTCTCTCTCTCTCTCTCTCGCTTTCTTTCTCTCTCTCTGTCGCTGTGTCTCTGTCTCCGTCTGTCTTTCTCTGCATCTGTCTATGTCTGTCTCTGTTTATATCTCTTTCTCTCTTCTCTGTCTCTTTCTCTCTTTCTCTCTCTCTCTCTCTCGCTTTCTTTCTTTCTCTCTCTCTATCGCTGTGTCTCTTGTCTCCGTCAGCCTTTCTCTTTATCTGTCTATGTCTGTCTCTATTTCTACCTTTATCTCTGTCTCTGGCTTTCTCCTCTCTCTCTCTCTCTCTCTCTCTCTCTCTCTCTCTCTCTCTCTCTCTCTCTCTCTCTCTCTCTCTTTCTCGCTGCGTAACATATAAACAACATGGCTCAAGTTTCTTGTTTCTGTCAGAGAAGGCAAGCCTAAAGAATTTAGTGCAAAAACTTAAAATTTGTTGAAGCTTCTTGCCTTCTTTGTACATGTCTGAAGAGAAGGGATAAACGGAAATGTTCTCAAGAAGTGTGGTTCGGTCATGTAAACCCGGCTCTTGATGCTACGTCTTCATATAAGGGGTTTCGGGGAAAAAACTATGCAAGAGAACATCAGTGATTGTACCCCAAAACTTTTCATTTCAACAAAAGCCAATACTTATAACTCTTTATTTTTTATTGTATTGAAAGGAATCAATAGTAACATGCTAACCTTATTTAAATCGTTCATTAGAAAACTTTAAATCAATTTATTGCACACAATCCAAGCACATACATGTAAAGTTTTCCGTTTAACCCTGAAGTAGTTACTGATTTTCTTGATGTGCTCTTATTTAAATGCAATTCTTTCATTGTAATTTGGAGAAAATATTTTGCGGGTGGTGGTGGTGGTGGTAGTAGTAGTAGTAGTGGTAGTAGTAGTAGTAGTAGTAGTAGTAGTAGTAGTAGTAGTAGTAGTAGTAGTAGTAGTAGTAGTAGTAGTAGTAGTAGTAGTAGTAGTAGTAGTAGAAGAATCACTTACAGGATTAAAGGAGCGTTAATAGTAATATTAGCAGCAACAGCAGTAATAGCAGTAGTAGTAGTAGTAGTAGTAGTAGTAGTAGTAGTAGTAGTAGTAGTAGTAGTAGTAGTAATATTAGCGGTGTTAGTAGTAGTAGTAGTAGTAGTAGCAGCAGCAGCAGCAGCAGCAGCAGCAGCAGCAGCAGCAGTAGCAGCAGCAGCAGCAGCAGCAGCAGCAGCAGCAGTAGCAGTAGTAGCAGCAGCAGCAGTAGCAGCAGCAGCAGCAGTAGCAGCAGCAGCAGCAGCAGCAGTGGTGGTAGTAGTAGTGGTGGTGGTGGTGGTAGTCGTCGTCGTCGTCGTCGTCGTCAGCAGTAGCAGTAGCAGCAGCAGTAGCAGCAGCAGCAGCAGCAGCAGCAGCAGCAGTGGTGCAGCAGCAGTAGCAGTAGGTAGCAGCAGTGGTGGTGGTAGTAGTCGTCGTAGTCGTCGTCGTCGTCGTAGTAGTCGTCAGTCGTAGCAGTAGTAGTAGTAGCAGCAGTAGCAGCAGCAGCAGCAGCAGCAGCAGCAGCAGCAGCAGCAGCAGCAGCAGCAGCAGCAGCAGCAGCAGCAGCAGCAGCAGCAGCAGCAGTAGCAGCTGCAGTGGTAGTAGTAGTGGTAGCAGTAGCAGCAGCAGTAGTAGTAGCAGTAGTAGTAGTAGTAGTAGTAGTAGTAGTAGTAGTAGTAGTAGTAGTAGTAGTGGTAGTGGTAGTAGTAGTAGTGGTAGTAGTAGTAGTAGTAGTAGTAGTAGTAGTAGTAGTAGTAGTAGTAGTAGTAGTAGTAGTAGTAGTAGTAGTAGTAGTAGTAGTAGTAACATTATAAGGAAGGATTATAAAGAGCTGAACTTTAAGTAGTGCTCAATAAAGTGGAACAGACTTTAAGGGGAAACGATAAAAAATGCTTGTCTCTCTCTATCTCTCTCCCTATCTTTCACTTTCACCCTTCTTTCTTAATCCTCTCCCTATTTCTTAGTCTCTTTTTTTGTCTATGCATCGCCTTCTCTCTTTCGCTTAGCTTTTCCTAATTTAATAAGTCATTCTCTAACTATCTCTACCATTTCTTCTCGTCTCACTCTCTTTCTTCTCTCTCCCTCTCTCTAACTTCCTTCTCGTCTCACACTCTTTCTTCTCTCTCTGTATCTCTCTCCCTCTCTCTCTGCCTCTCTCTCTTGATTTGAGCTCGGGTCAGTGCCCATCCTCTGGTCAGATCTATTGACCGATGCGGCTACTAATGACACTAGTGTCCAGCCGCTCGAGAGTTTTGTTGTCAATTTGATCTTCTTAGTGTGGGCGAGTGGACTTAATGTCCCTTTGACTACCTGAAATAAATAAATAAACTAATGAATTGCTGTGACAACGAAATAACCAAAATAACGCAAACAGCTAAGTTTGGAACAGATACTAGAGATTTATTAAGTTGGAATAACAGTACTAGTGCAAAGAAGAAAAAAATAAGTAAATGAAAAGAACTACAAACTCTCAATGAATCACAAAATATCAATAGACCAACCCAATAATTAAGCGAATGTAAACTAAACCGAACTAAACATGTATGAGTATAATTTTAACCCCCAAATTACACAATTGAACGTAAACTAAATGAAAATCAAATCCGTAAAAAACAAACTAGCAACTAAGACTAGAAGTATAATAGAATTTGAATTAGAACAGAACTAGAACAAATCTAGAACTAGAACTAGAAGTATAATAGAATTTGAACCCAACCAGGAGAAAATCAGTTCTTAATAAAATCAGCAAACTCAATAAACTCAGTAGACTCAACAGACCCCTCCTGAAAATGAAAATAAACAAAAAAAAAACCACCATTATAATATTTTTATAACCTTAAAATCTAAAAAAATAGCATTTGCGATATAAAAAAAACCCAAAGACATTGAATTAACATCTCTACAAGCTAGTACCGTAAAGGTATTTTTTTACCTGTACACCCGTCTACCATTTGCTTTTAAACTGATGTTTTTCTGTTATATTTCAATGTGCTGAATACGATTTTGAAGGTTTTAATCGTCGCAAATGAATAGTTCTTAAGATATATGTCTTTTTGTGTTGGATTATTTCTTTTCTCTTAACCTACTTTGGCGTACTGATTTGCTCGAGGTAGGTGCCTTTTTGCATGTTAATTACTTACCCTTTGCGCATGCGCAACGTGTTACAATTAACAATGCGAATGCGCAAATTAAAGCGCACTTTCTTGGCGTCTATTGTTTTTCTTATTTCATTGTCTTTACTCATTTCGCTTACCAGCTGATGTGTTTTGATCTTGATCTCGATTTTCTCCATGGCTGGTTGTGATAAGTGTTCTTTAGATTATTTTCAAGTTATTGCTGAATTTTATAATAACGACATTAAGTCATTATCATTTCCACGATCTCATTGTGTTTTACCTTCTAAAGTAATTTGTCCACATTACTGTAGAAAATCTACTATTAATCCTAGCCGAGAAGGAGTAAAGGTAAGGGCTGTATTTATTATTATTATTTTTATTTTTTTTTTACTCTATGCTGTTTCTTGTCTTTCCGATTAATTTTGACCTTGATTTGATCGTATTATTAGGTGAAAGTCGCTTCATTCTTGTCTTTTTTTTTTTTTTTTTTTTTTTTTTGGGGGGGGGGGGAGGGGGAGCATTCACCCCCCCCCTCCCCCCTCCCTTCATTTTTAATTTTTTTTTTTAACATTCCATAAAATTCCGCCTGATGTTGATCGTATTAAGTGAAAGTCTCTTCTTTTTTCCCCTTTTTTGGGGTGGGGGTGGGTTACCCCCCACAACCTCATTTTTTATTTATTTATTTTTTTAACATTCCATAAAATTCCGCCTTGATAAAGTTAAGTAAGCTTTTACTTATAATAGGGTTCTTGCCAAGGTCTAGGTTGGCCGGAAAGACAAGAAACAGCACTCTGGTGAGAGCGGGTGTACAGGTACAAAATTACCCAAGTAAATTATGTAAGTAAGCTATACGCAAGCATACCCAAGGTTGGTAAAATACAGGCTCAATAAAAGCAATCAGTTAATATGGTAAATCATTGACTTTTTTACCAGCTAACCCTAGTTACAAGAATATCATAAGCTGCAATACTTTTCCATCTATCCCACTAGCTAAGCCCCGAGGCGATAAAGCTCATAGACCACTGAAGGTTGTTACACAACCCAGTGAAACTAAGTGTGAGGTCAGTTCCTCAACAGGGTGCTCCGCCCCGCCTACATATATCACTGTAAGTTGGATTTAAGAACAAACCCTCACAACAGGTAGCCCTGCTAAGGAATGTAACCACCGTGAGCCCATTGACTCCTAATAACTGGTTAACTTCCAACCCAATAAAATCTTCTCAAATTTCATAATTATCGCAATTAGCGTGCGTGTAATCTGTAATGGTAAGTACCTATTTAAGAAAGCCAATCATAATTTTCAAAAATCCGATAGAATAAACATAAGACCAAAAAAAAATAAAGTATTTAGGTCAAACCAACAGCTCTAATCCTAGAAGAGCGAGATCAAGATCTAATTTGCATACATGCAATAAAACCAAGACAGTAATAAGACAGTAAGAGAGGGGAGGCAAAGGTAGGTTCATGCCCTGGCGAGCAGCCCAGAGCGTGACCACCGTCCAGCTCTGACGCAACCATTGCATCACTTACACGAGAGCGTCAGTTACTAGGGGAAGGGGCGCTAACTCCTGTCTCCCACGGAGACGAACGCCTAGGAATAATCAGGTTAGCCCAGTAACACTTGCAACCGGCCATAATATAAATTTAGAAATAAATGGCAAACAATTCATAGTGAGTAGACAACTCAAGTTACACAATTAGATGACGATATATCATAAAGGCATAATAATAAAGAAGAATAGACAAACACTCTTAGTCACTCGGCCTGTCGCTTAACTCACGACTGAATGAGCAAAGATAATAATTATATAGTTACCACTGAGGTTTAGAACCTGCTAAAGTTGCAAATTCATGAAGACACTGCCTTGCGCTAAATCTATTTAGAGTTATAATCCTAAATATTTCATTACAAAAATACAACTTTCCATCCGCTCATATCAGCAACTCTGTATGGACTTGAACAGTTTTTGCCTTTTTCTTTCCAAAACGTTGATACATGAATGTTTTGTAGCAAAGAATTTTCTTGTTATTTAACACCAGTCTGTTTTTAAGTCCTTTGTATATTTTTGCTGTTGTTATGTTTTCAAATTGTTTAACTACATCTCTTTATATTGTCAAAGTTTATAAAAGTAACGACTGAGGTTTAATGTAACAGTTTCAATGATAAAAACTAACGAATAATATGCGACAACCATGTTGCTAAAAGATCCTCTTGGCATATATTTAATGTTTTGATTATTCTGCAATATTATGCTAGTGTTAAGAACAAAGAATGTGGCACATTACTGGCAGAAACAAAATTATTCTATCACGGAGTTGATCAGATAATTTAGCTTGGTGGGGGTGTGTGGGGGTGTGTGGGGGTGTGTGTGGGTGTATGTGTGGGTGTGTGTGTGGGTGTGTGAGTGTGTGTGTGGGGGTGTGTGGAATTGTGTGTGGGAGTGTGTGTGGGGGTGTATGTGGGGGTGTGTGTGGGTGTGGGTGTGTGGGGGTGTGTGGGGGTGTATGTGGGGTGTGTGGGGGTGTGTGTGGGGGTGTGTGTGTGGGGTGTATGTGTGGGGGTGTGTGTGTGGGGGTGTGTGTGGGTGTATGCAGTTTAAACAATACCCATGCATTACTGAAGCTCACTAGTGCATTGTTGTTGCAGGTTGTTAGACGCTACACCATCTGGGACAGTCATTCAATCCGGGTCTCACGCTGATGCTAAAAACAGCTAAATGTCTCTGGGAAATAAGTGTTTTCAATTTGTTCCACTTACTGGTCACTTGCTCACAACACCATTTACATACTCCCACCTCCTTCCTCTCCTTTAACAAAAGAATTATACTATTAAGTAATGTTAAGTATTAAAACTGATTGCAAAATCCATAGGAGACCAGGCCGACCCGCATAAATCCGAGTCGCAGCCATTCGAAGCTCAGGCATCTCATGTCACATATTGCGGGCATCAGTGGGCATCACCGGGGCATCAGCGGTCATCTGCCGGCGGTTCTTGGGGCAGACCAAGGCCATCTCTATAGTACTTATACAGAAGGCTTTGGGTAGACCCAGCTAACTCAGAACCTGCGTGGAGAGAGACAAATTTAGGACTGGGATATTTTTGTATCCACTATCCCAAGAATTTAATGTATAACTTAATTTCTTTTAGTAATGATCTAAGCATTTTCATGTGACTGTACATTTTGAAAAGAAAAAGAATGTTTTGTTTTTTTTTGCTGAGAGTGCTGAATGCCGCAGTCGTCATAATAAAAACATGGTTTATCAACTTGCGCTTTGTTTTGCGAAAACAATCGATTGTTGTAATAATGTTCATTGAGACGCAGACGTGTTTTATAAAGAAGTTAAACTCGGAAAAAATGGAATTCAATATATTTCTTCTCAATCTTCCATTAAAAAAAAAGCTCTGCTGCAGAGTAAACCAAGTAAAATCTTCCATTCCTTACAGCCATGTCAGTACAATTTGGTTTTTAGTTTTAAGACCAGCGGTTGTGAGCTATACAACTGTATACCAGTATTTCTGAGGTGTTTAAAAAAAAAGACTAAAAAACTGTATGATCTGATCTGGTTCCAATTATTCTTTTTATATATTAAACCCGACTTTATATCAAACATCCAATGCTTTATTTTGTTTTGTTTTGATTTTCTTTAAGCAGACTTAATTCCATTTGCTCATATGTCAACCCTTGCTTATCTCCTTTCTTTTTTGATAAACACACTCCACAGACAAGATAAGATTAAAGCTTGAGAAAGAGAGTTGTTTATCGGAGGATATTTAGGATATATGTCCTGGTTTTCTCGCGTTATATCCGGAGTCAGAGGAAAAACACAACTTATTTGATGAGATGTTCGAAATACAAAATTTAATCAAGTTGCGGTGGGAAAAGTAATTGCGACTGGAACGAGATAAGAAAAGATGGAAAGAAATAAAGAAATCAAACGTAGACAGACAGGAAAATTAAAGGGAAAGGCGGTTGGTTGTGACATTGTTAACAATATTATAATTGCTAAAAAAAATAACTTTAAGTTAAACTTCCTTTCGCTTTCCTTAAAATCGAAATGTTTCCCTGAGGAGAAAAAAACGCGGGGGAGTTTCTTGTTTTTTCTTGTATCAGTTTTATTTTCTCTCTTATCTCTAAATAGGACTTGCTGATTTCTAGGTTATTTTGCTGTTAATGACTTTTTATCAAATCTCTCTCCCTCTCTCTCTCTCTCTCTCTCTCTCTCTCTCTCTCTTTCGCTCTCTCCCTCTCTTTCTCACTCGCTCTCTCTTTCGCCCTCTCTCGCTCTCTCTCTCACTCTCTCTCTTTCGCTCTCTCTCCCTCGCTCTTTCTCACTCGCTCTCTCTTTCGCCCTCTCTCGCTCTCTCTTTCGCCCTCTCTCGCTCTCTCTCTCTCTCTCTCTCTCTCTCTCTCTCTCTCTCTTTCGCTCTCTCTCTCTCTCACTCTCTCTCTTTCGCCCTCTCTCGCTCTCTCTCTCACTCTCTCTCTCTTTCGCTCTCTCTCCCTCGCTCTTTCTCACTCGCTCTCTCTTTCGCCCTCTCTCGCTCTCTCTCTCACTCTCTCTCTTTCGCCCTCTCTCGCTCTCTCTTTCACTCTCTCTCTCTCTTTCGCTCTCTCTCCCTCGCTCTTTCTCACTCGCTCTGTCTTTCGCCCTCTCTCGCTCTCTCTCTCACTCTCTCTCTCTCTTTCGCTCTCTCTCTCGCTCTCTTTCTCTCTCTCACGCTCTCTCTCTCTCTTTGGCTCTCTCGCGCGCTCTCTTCCTCTCTCTCTTTCGCTCTCTTTCTCTCTCTCTCTGTCTCTCTCTGTCTCTCTCTCTATCTCTCTCTCTCGCGCTCTCTCTCTCTCTCTTTGGCTCTCTCTCTCTCTCTCTCTCTCTCTCTCTCTCTCTCTCTCTCTCTCTCTCTCTCTCTCTCTTCATCCTTAAGCTATTCTGGGAGCGAAACCTAACATTTTGTTGTTCGTTATGTTGGGCTCTGTCGTATACACACACACACACACATTTACATATACATTTTAAAAGGCAAATTGGATTTCTTTCCCCGCGATTTCCTCCAAAACTGCTTACTGTACAGTAATGAAATTTACTTAATTTTAATCTGTTACGAACAGTGTCCCACGCAGTACAAAAACATTAAACAAAAGTTATGGATTTATGCTAAAGAATTTTCTTGAAAATTCATTATATTTTTAATGTAATTGATTTATCAAAATATAATGCTAAACTGGAAATGATTAACCGAAAAAAATTTGAAAGACTGCTCTAAGTGGTTTATAATTTTAAAAGCGGATATTAAAACCAACAATTGTTATTTTGTAAAATTAATATAAATATAAACAACGAAAAAAGTTATTTTCTTTTAACGGAGTGAAAAACTGGAAAAATTTAAAAACAAATGGAATGCAATTTGAAATACTAGATCGCAAAAAAAAAAAAAATTGGGAAAACTATATCTAAGATATCAATTAGACCCACTAATATTCAACAAGGAACCGCAGAGATCTTTCATGTTAGGTCATTTTATTTACTTGCCACTCTAACTTTTTCAAGTATGAGTTATACATATTTTTACTAGATCTAGATGTCAAACAATTATAAACTTTAGCAATCAAGGGTAACTCAGAAAAATGTAAAAAAAAATTGAAGCCTTAATGTCTTTTCCTCTGCTTTATTGTCTAAGCAGTTTCACGTTTCTACATAGTATTTGAAAGTACTTCTTTAACAACATCAGGTCGAGCACTACATTTATCTGTTGTGGATCCTCAGCAGCACATTGTGGTCTCGGTAGAGAGATAAACTGAAAAGAGGGATGCTTAAAAGATAACACCTAAACTTAATTTACTTTTTTTGCGTGAGATCTCTCCTTCGCTTGAAGAATGTCTAGATCTACATAAAAACGAGAGAAGAATTGCTCTGTCTCAAAGTTCTATAATATTTTAAAACTGTACTATGAGCGGTTCTGGAAGAGATTTATTATCTCTTGTGGTTGAAAAGTTGCCTTTCTGTATTGCAGTTGTATGCTCTGTGGCGTTCTTCATTGTGAGAGACTTCCCCACCTGTTCATTGCTGTAAAGTTTGCTAATTTCTTCAGTGCAGCTGCATGGCTCTGGAGAATAGGAGTCTGATATTTTTTGTGAACTTTGCATTTCTTCCATGTAGTTGTGTTCCTTACCTGTTAATAATTTATAAATAGAGAGAGAGAGAGAGAGAGAGAGAGAGAGAGAGAGAGAGAGAGAGAGAGAGAGAGAGAGAGAGAGAGAGTAGTGAACAGATAACCTGGACGATAAATAGATAGACAGAAAGGCTGACAGTTAGACGAATAATTAATACGTAGATAAAATGAAAATAAGGTAGATATATTGACAGGTTTTAAATATAGATGGATAGAAGATGGCTTGAAGACTCTAACAAGAGTAAATAGCGAGATATTATGAAAGATAGCGAGACTAATAGACTGGAGAATAGGCAGACACAAAGAAAAATTAAAAAAAGAATAAAAGAAAAATCAGAGAGATCTAGATGGAAAGCTATGTAGATTGCTACATGAAAGACATAAGAAGTTACCTGGTAAGAGAACATAGAACGAACATCTGGAATACAATCTGCACCTTTGTAGGTATTTGCTTGAATTGTTTATGTTCTTGGCTTCACCTTCCACCTGTTCTGTTTGGTTTGAGATCCTACAAAATACATCTGGTATTTAGATACCTTGGTTTTTAACCCGAGTTTTCCTCGGTGAAAAAAAAAAAGGTTTTTCACTCTTATTCCTTTGTTGTCGCTTTTGACATATACAAATGTGGTGTAGACAGATGGATGGTTTTAACAATGCACTTCATCGACTCATAGGGAGGGTGAGGTTGGCAGTAAAAAAAGCAAAGGGAGATCCCATTTGTTTATTTAAAGATAACATTTTTTCTTTTTCTTTTTTTTTTTTTTACAAATAAAATATTTACAAATTTCAGAGGTGCCTGCCACCATGGAATGTGACTATTGGTTTTGCAGGTTTTGTGAACGAGTTTCATCTCAAAACATTTCTTTTAGAGTAAAGAAAGATTTTTATCTGAAATATAGACTGTCAACAAAGCTTGTGACGTTTTTTGCAAGAAGGCGCTCTTTATTTGTCTATTTATTTCTGTTTTCTTGTGTTGGTTTAAAGACTTAGTAATTCCTATAAGAGGTTTATTTTTTTTTAAGTTTCGCATTTGGTCAATCTTTCACCCACTTGACATTCGGATCAAGAGCCCCTTGGATAAAATCGTGATTTATTTCAGTGGTGCGGTGAGTTTTCATTCAAGAATATTAAAAATTTGCAAGCAATTCCCACACTTCAATCACACGTGCATTGAGGATGAAGCAGTTCTAACTAGTTCATCAGCATTTTTTGTGACAGAAGAAGAAGTAGTAGTAGTAGTAGTAGTAGTAGTAGTAGTAGTAGTAGTAGTAGTAGTAGTAGTAGTAGTAGTAGTAGTAGTAGTAGTAGTAGTAGTAGTAGTAGTAGTAGTAGTAGTAGTAGTAGTAGTAGTAATAGTAATGGTAGTAGTTGTAGTAGGAGTACTAGTAGTGGTAGTAGTAATAGTAGCAGTAGTAGTAGTAGTAGTAGTAGTAGTAGTAGTAGTAGTAGTAGTAGTAGTAGTAGTAGTAGTAGTAGTAGTAGTAGTAGTAGTAGTAGTAGTAGTAGTAAAAATGAATGTCGCTGTTGAGCTTTGTGAATAGTGTTGAAGCACCAAAAAGAAAATGAGAAGAAGAAGTAGAGTGGAACTGCAAAAATTACAAAACAAAACAAAACTAGTGGTAGTATTATTAGTAATAGTGGTAGTAGTATTGGTGGTGGTGGAGGTAGTACCTGTATATGTTGTTCTTGTTGTTGTTTTTGTTGTTGCTTTTGTTGTTGTTGTTGTTGATCGAGTATAAGAAAGGACGGTTATCGTAGTAGACTTGTATCAGCAGCAGGTAGTCGGAAAAGAAAATGCGCTAAATGATATTAGTATACGATCATTATTTGTAGCCAAAGTTAATTTTTCTTTTTCAAAGATTATTAATGAAAGTATATTTTGAAAAAGTAAGAAAGTTACATTATAGCAAATCATCTTATCCCAAATTATAAAATGAAACTATGGTATCTGTTATCAGGTGAAGCAACCCTGTTCCGTATTCAACCCAATTACCCAAACACAGCCCGGAATATATGACCTGATATAACTGCATATCTTTTTTCCCTGATATCTTAGCAGTTTATTATCAAGAAAATATTTCATATTAAAAAAAAAGAAGTTATATTCAATGAAACAAAAAAAAAAACAAAAAAAAAAAACGTGAATATGACTGCAAAACATCTGTTATTCAGAACATACTTGAACGGTTTGCTAATGCATCTTTTTTAGATAAAATTCTCACCCAAAAAAATTGTTCAAGAATTTTCGCTTCGATTTTAGAGAGAGTGCAAAGCAGTATTTCTAAAAAACTATTGCACTGTATTTCCATCTATGATATATCATAGAATGTTATTCTCATTTTAACAAATTTAAGCAAAATCTACTTTTGATATAATTTGTCTTTGAGAAACGCTCTTAATACACATAATTATGACGAATTCAAGTCTTGCTATTATTTCCTGACATTTTATCTCGCCCAAAAAGTAAAACCTGTTCTCACTCAATTAATAAAAAAAATTATTGTATTACTACGTGCAGTTATTTTTAGTGCAACACACTACAAACTTGCACACTGTTTTTCTTCTTTTTCCACGTCCGAATTTTAAAATGTTTGAAGCTCATGAAAAAAATCGCTATCACACAGGTATCTACTCCACCTTCTGATAACACCTTAATAACAATGATGAAACGGCTACAGGTGGCGCCACTCATCTCAACCATGCTGGGTACGTGGCAAGGTATAATATCTTGGTTCAGAATTGTTAAACCACTTCAAAACAATATTTGCTGGAAGCTATTTTTCAGACGTCTGTGTTCTTTACCCCCAGCTAATTCTTGCTGTGACTTTGAACCTAATGTCTACCAACACCATAATGGAGGCCATGGTGGCTGCTTTGAAGTCCTAGAATCTCTAAACCAGGTGGTCACAGGTGGTTGCAACTTGTTTTCTCTGATTTTCTTGTTCAAGATTTTTGCCCTCTCTGTCTCATCTCACACTCCAGCGTTCTTGATTGGCGTTTGAGGTTGACTGGAACAGTCGTTTAGCAGCTGGTCATGTTTACAGCTTGGGTTTCAGAGGTCACAACATTCTCTAATAAAGATTCTGCTAGACCTATAATCTGTCCTCTCTCACTCTTTCCTTCTCTCTCTATTTCTTTCTCTCTCTCTCTCTCTCTCTCTCTCTCTCTCTCTCTCTCTCTCTTTCTCTCTTTCTATTCTTCTCTCTCTAGCTCCACCTCTCTCTTGCTTTGTCTCTGCCTCCCTCCCTCCTCACTCAATCTTTTTCTCTCTCTATGCTTTCAATGTGATAATACATTTTCCGAACGTATGCCCGACCATACGCCAGTTTTTTCACTTAGAGAACTTTTCACGGTCAGATACCTCTCCTCTTTAGTCTCCTCCCCAAATCACGAAGATAAAACTGGTGCACCAGCCTGGAATTTAATTTCCTTTTCATTTAATTGTTGTCGTTTGAAATTGAAATCGATTATTTTCACCCCAGAAGTGTTTGTGCCGTCGCGATAGAGTCCAGGCCTTAAGGATGTAGAGATTGTCACCCTTGTCATTGTTGATAGATAAGTAAAGTAAATTCTCTCCCTTTTTTTGTTCCCGCTTAAGATTTCTTATTTTAAACATTTAAAAGAATTGCATGTGGTTTCCCGAACCATATTTTATAGATAACTTGGTTTATCTTGCCCAATAAAACGACTGTGTCCACTTCTGAGGAGATATCCTATGCTGTCGGGAGGGGAATTGTCGTTTGATTTTGTCTGTTATTTCTTTGCTCATCTTTGACAGAACGCTGCTTTTCGCTACTCTGATTCTACAAAACTTTGATGACGAAATTTAGAGGGGTTTTTGCGTTGCTCATATGAAAGGCGGGACTTAACGAGGCTCGACATGCATCTAATTGGTGTTTCACCTCAAGAGATCAAACAAATGGATTATTGAACCTCTCCTCATGACTAACTTACACAAGAAGTTCTCCTGTGCAAATGTTCGATAAATCGTGTCCAATTTGAGATGGCTGTTCTTAGCTTGCCGGCAATGTTGTAGCAGTGTATGCAAATGCCGTTCTCGTATGTAAATACCAATCGGTTCTGGTGGCTGCGCGTGTTCTCTCTGCTCTGAACAGCTGTAAATCATTCCCTCACATCATACACTGTTACTGTCTCCCTCCATAACTAAACAACGGTATCGGGTCTACCTGGAGACATCGTTAGGGTCTATCTCTAATAGGGCTGCACTTTCGCAACTATCTATTTGCCGTCTCTTCTCTCTCTCTCTCTCTCTCTCTCTCTCTCTCTCTCTTTCTCTCTCTATCTCTCTCTATCTATCTATCTATCTATCTATATATCAATCCATCTATCTCTAAATCTCTCACTCTTTCCCAATGTCTGCTTTTTTTCTTTATCTCTTTCTTATCATTCATTATCCATACTCCTCACTAAAGACATCGATTCTAAACTGATGTACTCAATATTTCTCTTGTAATTACTCCCGTCGAAGCTGTTCACACAATCGTTAGTCTCTTGGCATACATTTCCTGTGATCTCTCTCTCTCTCTACCTCTCTCTCTCTCTGTCTCTCTGTCTCTCTGTCTCTCTCTCTCTCTCTAACTTATTGTTTTTGTTTATAATATATGGGTATATATATATATATATATATATATATATATGTGTGTGTGTGTGTGTGCGTGTGTGTGTGATAATTATTTACTCTTTATGTCCGAGCGTCTTTTTGAGACAGCCCGTCTCTCACTACCACCTAGAGCCACTTTAGTCGCCAGTAAATCTCCGAACAAGTCCACAGTCAACACCCGACCTGCAGCCTTGCCCGCTATCTGGAGGATTCTAGTAGAGCGAACTGTCTGTAATGTTTAGATAGTCGGAACAACCTGGACAACCTGAACAGCAATGCAGGCTCGTGTCATCTGAGGCGTCTTCAAAGGAGCGAAACGGCTCAAAATGCGGTTAGACGTAAAAGTAACCAAACAGTAACACTGCCGACAACCTTGATGATATAGAACGCTTATTCAACAACCAACAACGTCTGGAACTAGTATGGTTTTCAAAGCATCTTCCTTTCTCTCAGCAAGTCTTCAGGTTTCGGAACTATTATGGCTTTCCCGCGTCTTCCTTTCTCTCCGCATGCCTTCAGGTTTGGTAATATCCTTGCTTAGATATTGTTAATTCTCAGTATTTCGCAGAACACTTTAGTTTTCTATAGCCGAAGAACGGCAACTCAACTTGTATTCCATTTCTTTGTTTTTTCATGGCTCATTCTTATGTTAAGACAGGCCTCAAAACTCACGTACTGTCTTCTTGTGCTCGTAGAATGGCATATGATCTAAAATATGTTCTTTTTTGCCATCAATGATAATTATGTGTTTCTGCCTGAGCTCAGAACCCAACAGATCACAACAGTGCGCTAGATCCAAAGAATAAACCCTGGAAATTTGTATTTAAGGTTTGTTTAGAGTCTACGAAGCGATTTGTAGCTAGCAACACAAGACCAAAAAAATGGTCTGACGTCACGATTAGGAATTCGTGTTGATAGCGATTTGTGGATAACAGCAAATCTTCCAATTTTATTGGTTTGTTTACGCGAAGCGATATGCAGCAAGCCGCAAACATGTTTTTTTATCTTATGGTCGTAGGTCAAAGGGTGCTTGGAAACCAATACAACTAGGCCTATAGCCTCGTCGAGAGATCGGATTTTAGACTGGTCTTATTTGCTCATAGATGTACAGCAAATCCAACAAATAAAAAAAATATGAAGCGAAAAAGAAGAAAAAAGGTGTCTGGGTACGTTCTTGGTTAAACCATAGAACTGATGTAGACCTCTTTAACTCGCGAGTCGGTAGCTGAACATTACCCAACCTTTCTCGATTTCCTACGGATATATTTTGAGCTTTTTATCAATTGTTGCAAATAATAATATTGGTCTCATATTTTAGACTAGTGTTATTACTTTCTTGATCAAATCTACATCTATCTGAATAAATTTACAATCTAACCTTTCTGGAAATAATCTCATAACAACAACAACAACAACAACAACAACAACAACAACAACAACTACTACTACTACTACTACTACTACTACTACTACTACTACTACTACTACTACTACTACTACTACTACTACTACTGCTACTACTTCTACAATTACTACGACTACTACTACTACTACTAGTAGTAGTAGTAGTAGTAGTAGTAGTAGTAGTAGGAGGAGGAGGAGGAGGAGGAGCAGGAGGAGTACTACTATTAGTACTACCACTACCATTACTACTACTACTACTACTACTACTACTACTACTACTACTACTACTACTACTACTACTACTACTACTACTACTACTACTACTACTACTACTACTACTACTACTACTATTCTACCACCAGTAGTAGTAAAAAGAAGCTTCGACTGCTTCTATTGCTACTGCTGCTGCAAGTGGTGGCACTTGGCCTGTTGTTTTAGTGATAGATAATATTCAGGAAAACGGATTAATTCCAATTTCTATCTCCAGATTAGGGTAAATTTATTCCTTCTGGTCAGTAGAGTCAATGGAGAGTGATACAAAAGAACATTAAAAGTTAATTGTATATGAATAATAAAGCCTTTCAGTGGCAAAGCTGCCTTTAAAAAATAGATAATTATGAGAATGGGATTTGCAGCTCCAGAAAGTATGTGCTGGGGCCCTTCAAATCTCCGTTACAGGTTCGTATTAGACTTTAGATCTTTTATGCTGTTTGAATATCAATCCATGATATAAATTTAAATTTAGATCTAAAAGTAGGCTGGAGATTTTGGTAGCCATAAATTTCCAAAGCTTTTGTTTAGCGCAGCAACATCTTAACATGTCAGTCTTGGTTTTGAATTTTTGTCAATTAGTTTAGAAATAGATAGCGACGTGCAGAAAGCGACTGTTCTAAGCGACAGAGCACCAAATCGCCCCGTGTAAAGACACGAAAATTTGTAGCAAACGATTCTCTGCAAAAAGCGATTTATTGCTAGCTGGAGATCGTTTCGTCTCTCCGTACCTTTAGGTTAAACATCTTAGTGATTGCTCGGCATAACCCGTTCATTTACGATAATCTCTAAGACGTTTTTGGCAAATTGAAAATACGTCGGCCTACAGTAAAAAACATATGGACAAATTTGCTAATCTACTCTATACGCACGAGGAACAAGGAAGTACATGTACTTGTATAGTACTATATACTTCGTTAGTACTATGTACTTCACTCATATCGCCAACGCGAGAGAGAGAGAGAGAGAGAGAGAGAGAGAGAGAGAGAGAGAGAGAGAGAGAGAGAGAGAGAGAGAGAGAGAGAGAGAGAGAGAGAGAGAGAGAGAGAGAGAGAGAGAGAGAGAGAGAGAGAGAGAGAGAGAGAGTCGTGAGTCGCTAGCTCTGCTGCGAGAGGCTATGTAAAACCACTAAGAAAGATAGCATTATTTTTGTTACACATATGCTGCAATCTTGAACATTGACGACAGAGATAAAAGCTGTTATAGAGGTTGAATTTATGCAATTTTAGAGAACTACAGAGAGCATACATTCAACCTCAATAAAGGAATGAAAAGTCCACCCTGATATCCGCATGGACCTTCCTTGGAGGTTGGAACCCTCGCAATCGAAAGGTGAGATTGGGCCGTCATCTTGAGAGCTCTTTCCTGCTCAAAATAGATATTAGATAGTAAGCCAAACGACCTGAGATTGGGCCGCCATCTTGAAAGCTCTTTCCTGTTCAAAATAGATATTAGATAGTAAGCCAAACGAGGTGAGATTGGGCCGCCATCTTGAAAGCTCTTTCCTGCTCAAAATAGATATTAGATAGTAAGCCAAACGACCTGAGATTGGGCCGCCATCTTGAAAGCTCTTTCCTGCTCAAAATAGATATTAGATAGTAAGCCAAACGACCTGAGATTGGGCCGCCATCTTGAAAGCTCTTTCCTGTTCAAAATAGATATTAGATAGTAAGCCCAACGAGGTGAGATTGGGCCGCCATCTTGAAAGCTCTTTCCTGTTCAAAATAGATATTAGATAGTAAGCCCAACGAGGTGAGATTGGGCCGCCATCTTGAAAGCTCTTTCCTGTTCAAAATAGAAATTAGATAGTAAGCCCAACGAGGTGAGATTGGGCCGCCATCTTGAAAGCTCTTTCCTGTTCAAAATAGATATTAGATAGTAAGCCCAACGAGGTGAGATTGGGCCGCCATCTTGAAAGCTCTTTCCTGTTCAAAATAGATATTAGATAGTAAGCCCAACGAGGTGAGATTGGGCCGCCATCTTGAAAGCTCTTTCCTGTTCAAAATAGATATTAGATAGTAAGCCCAACGAGGTGAGATTGGGCCGCCATCTTGTAAGCTCTTTCCTGTTCAAAATAGATATTAGATAGTAAGCCCAACGAGGTGAGATTGGACCGCCATCTTGAAAGCTCTTTCCTGTTCAAAATAGATATTAGATAGTAAGCCCAACGAGGTGAGATTGGGCCGCCATCTTGAAAGCTCTTTCCTGTTCAAAATAGATATTATATAGTAAGCCCAACGAGGTGAGATTGGGCCGCCATCTTGAAAGCTCTTTCCTGTTCAAAATAGATATTAGATAGTAAGCCCAACGAGGTGAGATTGGGCCGCCATCTTGAAAGCTCTTTCCTGTTCAAAATAGATATTAGATAGTAAGCCCAACGAGGTGAGATTGGGCCGCCATCTTGAAAGCTCTTTCCTGTTCAAAATAGATATTAGATAGTAAGCCCAACGAGGTGAGATTGGGCCGCCATCTTGAAAGCTCTTTCCTCTTCAAAATAGATATTAGATAGTAAGCCCAACGAGGTGAGATTGGGCCGCCATCTTGAAAGCTCTTTCCTCTTCAAAATAGATATTAGATAGTAAGCCCAACGACCTGAGATCCTCGTGGTGCCGACGGATTTTTTTTTTCAATTAACAAACAATTCTCTCTCGTCGTCGTCGTCGTCGTCGTCGTCGTTGTCGTCCTCCCCCTCCTCCTCCCCCTCCTCCTCCTCCTCCTCCTCCTCCTCCTCCTTCTTCTTCTTCTTCTTCTTCTTCTTCTTCTTCTTCTTCTTCTTCTTCTTCTTCTTCTTCTTCTTCTTCTTCTTCTTCTTCTTCTTCTTCTTCTTCTTCTTCTTCTTCTTCTTCTTCTTCTTCTTCTTCTTCTTCTTCTTCTTCTTCTTCTTCTTCTTCTTCTTCTTCTTCTTCTTCTTCTTCTTCTTCTTCTTCTTCTTCTTCTTCTTCTTCTTCTTCTTCTCTTCTTCTCTTCTTCTTCTTCTTCTTCTTCTTCTTCTTCTTCTTCTTCTTCTTCTTCTTCTTCTTCTTCTTCTTCTTCTTCTTCTTCTGCTCAAGCTTATATGCGAAGTTATTTTTAGCTTTGACCTTACGGTGGACATACTTGTCTTGCATTGGAAAAAAACTTTTTGTCACCCTTATGCGTTTAGTTTCAGCAGCCTCATTAAATAACAGTAAGCTGGTAATGTTGTACAACCTTGGTCTATATAGTTATTAAACGCTTTAACAATTTTTTTTGTAGTATTGCAGAGGAATGAATTGGTATAAATATAACTGTGTTCCCTTGAACCTTACATAAAACAGTAGAGCACAAGCTTTGTTCTACAGATACGGTATGGTGGCTGCTTTGAAAACTGATAGGTCTTTTGGTGTTAAAATTATTATTATTGATTAAATTTTTTTGGCCCATTTTCAAATGTCAAAGTACTACTAGATTAAAACAAGTCGCAAAAAGAATATCAAATGTTGAAAGGAATCTGTTAGATACGCCTCATTTAATTAACTTCGTCTCTTTCAGTATTTCATTAATTTAAGTCCCTGGCTTGTGAGATACAGTTTTAGTCGTGCTCCTGCTCTGCTAATTTTTACCATCTTGAGTTAATTCTTATCTACCTAGAGGTAACAGAATCCGAGCAAACTGTGCGATACTGCCAGTAATCGTCATTAACAGTTCCTCAGTGTGAGATTAATTATCAAAAACCCTTCACGATTATCTTCTTGAATCGAATGTTCAAGGGGACTGAATCAGTTCAAGTTCCCTAGCTCACTGAAACTGTTCGAGACATTCGTACACCGTGTGTGTAGGAAATTGCTTGCCATCAACTGGTAGAAAGTAGGAACAGACCAGAGCATAGTTCAGTAAAAATTTTATCATACGACGATTAAAGATGGAAAAAGTTGTTTCCTTAACATCTTTTGTAGCCTGTACTCTTTTGTGTAATTTCAACACGAATATATATTCTTGGCAATTTCCGACTTGGACTGTTTAAGGGTCAGTTTCAATTACCCCTTTTTGCCCATTATTTATTTTTTTTTCTTTGGATAGACACAAAAAAGCTGAAATTATCGTTATCTGAGGAGAGCAGAATATAACAACACAAACTATACATTACCTGACCATGTAAAAAAAATAACAACAAACATTTGGAGACATGCAGTTCTTGATAATGGAGAGAATACTACAGGTTTCTGTGACTGAGACTTGATAATGGAGAGAATACTACAGATTTCTGTGACTGAGACTTGATAATGGAGAGAATACTACAGATTTCTATGACTGAGACTTGATAATGGAGAGAATACTACAGATTTCTGTGACTGAGACTTGATAATGGAGAGAATACTACAGATTTCTGTGACTGAGACTTGATAATGGAGAGAATACTACAGATTTCTGTGACTGAGACTTGATAATGGAGAGAATACTACAGATTTCTGTGTCTAAGACTTGATAATGGAGAGAATACTACAGATTTCTGTGACTGAGACTTGATAATGGAGAGAATACTACAGATTTCTGTGACTGAGACTTGATAATGGAGAGAATACTACAGATTTCTGTGACTGAGACTTGATAATGGAGAGAATACTACAGATTTCTGTGACTGAGACTTGATAATGGAGAGAATACTACAGATTTCTGTGACTGAGACTTGATAATGGAGAGAATACTACAGATTTCTGTGTCTGAGACTTGATAATGGAGAGAATACTACAGATTTCTGTGACTGAGACTTGATAATGGAGAGAATACTACAGATTTCTGTGACTGAGACTTGATAATGGAGAGAATACTACAGATTTCTGTGACTGAGACTTGATAATGGAGAGAATACTACAGATTTCTGTGACTGAGACTTGATAATGGAGAGAATACTACAGATTTCTGTGACTGAGACTTGATAATGGAGAGAATACTACAGATTTCTGTGACTGAGACTTGATAATGGAGAGAATACTACAGATTTCTGTGACTGAGACTTGATAATGGAGAGAATACTACAGATTTCTGTGTCTAAGACTTAATAATGGAGAGAATACTACAGATTTCTGTGACTGAGACTTGATAATGGAGAGAATACTACAGATTTCTATGACTGAGACTTGATAATGGAGAGAATACTACAGATTTCTGTGTCTGAGACTTGATAATGGAGAGAATACTACAGATTTCTGTGACTGAGACTTGATAATGGAGAGAATACTACAGATTTCTGTGACTGAGACTTGATAATGGAGAGAATACTACAGATTTCTGTGACTGAGACTTGATAATGGAGAGAATACTACAGATTTCTGTGACTGAGACTTGATAATGGAGAGAATACTACAGATTTCTGTGACTGAGACTTGATAATGGAGAGAATACTACAGATTTCTGTGACTGAGACATGATAATGGAGAGAATACTACAGATTTCTATGACTGAGACTTGATAATGGAGAGAATACTACAGATTTCTGTGACTGAGACTTGATAATGGAGAGAATACTACAGATTTCTGTGACTGAGACATGATAATGGAGAGAATACTACAGATTTCTGTGACTGAGACATGATAATGGAGAGAATACTACAGATTTCTGTGACTGAGACTTGATAATGGAGAGAATACTACAGATTTCTGTGACTGAGACATGATAATGGAGAGAATACTACAGATTTCTATGACTGAGACTTGATAATGGAGAGAATACTACAGATTTCTGTGACTGAGATTTGATAATGGAGAGAATACTACAGATTTTTTCTGTGACTGAGACTTGATAATGGAGAGAATACTACAGATTTCTGTGACTGAGACTTGATAATGGAGAGAATACTACAGATTTCTGTGACTGAGACATGATAATGGAGAGAATACTACAGATTTCTGTGACTGAGACTTGATAATGGAGAGAATACTACAGATTTCTATGGCTGAGACTTGATAATAGAGAGAATACTACAGATTTCTGTGACTGAGACTTGATAATGGAGAGAATACTACAGATTTCTGTGACTGAGACTTGATAATGGAGAGAATACTACAGATTTCTATGACTGAGACTTGATAATGGAGAGAATACTACAGATTTCTGTGACTGAGACTTGATAATGGAGAGAATACTACAGATTTCTGTGACTGAGACTTGATAATGGAGAGAATACTACAGATTTCTATGGCTGAGACTTGATAATGGAGAGAATACTACAGATTTCTGTGACTGAGACTTGATAATGGAGAGAATACTACAGATTTCTGTGACTGAGACTTGATAATGGAGAGAATACTACAGATTTCTATGACTGAGACTTGATAATGGAGAGAATACTACAGATTCTGTGACTGAGACTTGATAATGGAGAGAATACTACAGATTTCTGTGACTGAGACTTGATAATGGAGAAAATACTACAGATTTCTGTGACTGAGACTTGATAATGGAGAGAATACTACAGATTTCTGTGACTGAGACTTGATAATGGAGAGAATACTACAGATTTCTGTGACTGAGACTTGATAATGGAGAGAATACTACAGATTTCTGTGACTGAGACTTGATAATGGAGAGAATACTACAGATTTCTATGGCTGAGACTTGATAATGGAGAGAATACTACAGATTTCTGTGACTGAGACTTGATAATGGAGAGAATACTACAGATTTCTATGGCTGAGACTTGATAATGGAGAGAATACTACAGATTTCTATGACTGAGACTTGATAATGGAGAGAATACTACAGATTTCTGTGACTGAGACTTGATAATGGAGAGAATACTACAGATTTCTATGGCTGAGACTGCATGGAACCATAGATGCTGAGAGATGGTAGAAGAGCGGCACCACGCAATACTGGATGGCAATGATGGGAAACGTTACGGTATGGAGACCGGCCTGTAGAACAAGAGAAGTTGGAGCCATGGGAATTGTCACGGTGAGAAGGGGTCAGGAGGAGGGGAGGGTTGGGATGAGGTGGAAGCAGTCTGCTCTCATCAATGATAGCCTTTTGATACGCGAACGTGAGGAGAATTCAATCAGGTTTGCGGCAGGGTCTCCAAAACTTCAAGCTCGAGAGGGGATGCATTTGATGAGGTGGGACCTCGAGGATTCCCTCCCCCCTCTCCCTCCCCCCTCAGTCTGGATTGCTCTACAGAGCCACAGATCGTCGTCTTGGATCTCGAACAGGGACGGCCAGTAATTACGATAATTTAATCTTGGACATACAAGATCTTGTCCCCAGTACTTGTCCATCTCAATAGGGCAGCAGCGTAGTAGCTTCTTTCCAATCCTGGCACTTTTCAAAGCCATTTTACCTTAAAAAATAGTATATAAAAATGGCTCAGGATATTGTGGTACTTAAGAAAGAAAAACATACGATAGTTCCTGGTTTGCAGTGGTTGTAGAAGTATGTACAAAATTAGTATAAATTTAATCTGATCTCTGTCAAGATAAATCTGGGGTCCAGGAAAAGTAGAAATTTGGGTTCACTAACTTTTTGGGTGGGTGTCCAAAGTTTTGCTTTTAATTTTTCCTCCTCAAGTGGATGGAAGAGAACGGTTTTTCTTCGACCAGACGTTTTTTTTCTAAATATATTTTTAAAAGAGGTATAAACTGGAAATTTATCTTTCCATGACGTTTCACAAGATTAGGATGGGTGATTTAACAGTGGGTTGAAAACTCGATTACTTCACGCTATCGATTTATGTTGAACTCGATTTCAGTTAGCCACTGCATAAAAATGGACAAAAGCTAGAACTGTTATGCATTTTGCTTGAAATGGAACATTATTTTATTATAATTTATGTCTTCTTTTTGTTTTCATACAAGCTGCAACAGAGACAGAATTGAAAGCTATAGAAAGAATTATATTTGTGTTTAAGGGAGACAATTATATCGAGAGAGAGAGAGAGAGAGAGAGAGAGAGAGAGAGAGAGAGAGAGAGAGAGAGAGAGAGAGACAGAGACAGAGAGAGAGACAGACAGACAG
Source organism: Elysia crispata (assembly GCA_033675545.1). NCBI lineage: Eukaryota > Metazoa > Mollusca > Gastropoda > Plakobranchidae > Elysia > Elysia crispata. The sequence continues at coordinate 173,029 of JAWDGP010001056.1, read as the reverse complement.
ACAGAGAGAGAGACAGAGACAGAGAGAGAGACAGAGGCAGAGACAGAGAGACAGAGAGACAGAGAGACAGAAAGAGAGAGAGACAGAGAAATAGACAGACAGGTAGTTTATGAGGGAGAGGAGAGATAAAAGAGAGAGAATGAGAGAGGTAACCTGTCTCATCCGCCTACTCCATCCTTCCCTTCCACCCTCTCTCTCTCTCTTGCTCTCTCTCTCTCGCTCTCTCTCTCTCTCTTTCCATCTCTCTCTCTCTCTCACTCACTCTCTCTTTATCTCTCTTACTTGAGAGAAGTCAGTCTTCCAGTCGTTAGTGTGTATCTTTAGATTAGATGAGAGATTCTGTTTACCTCTCATTTTATATTTTGATTTTGGAAATGCCCCCAAGCGCTAAACCATTACTAAGTAAAGTGCTTTCCTCTTCTCTCTCTCTCTCTCTCTCTCTCTCTCTCTCTCTCTCTCTATCTATCTATCTATCTATCTCTCTCCATCTCTCACTGCCTCCACCTCTATCTCTTTCTCTTTCTTTTATTTTCTCTCTCTGTTTATTTTTTTCTCTTTATCTGTATATGACTATGAATCTATCTATTTATCTATCAGTCTACCTTTTCTGTTTCTCTCATTCTCTCTTCTTACCTCCTCGTTCCTCTTGTATGATGTTTCATCTTTTCCCCAAAATTTTATTTGTCTTTTCGTTACTGTTACTCATCTTTCTCGCGCCCCTTCATGTTTTCTTTCTACATTAGTTAGAACGTTTTGATAGAAGTTTTAGAACATTGTTAGAAAGCCGATATGAACCCTATATATTTGCCTTGTTGACTGAATAAAACATTGAAAAATACACATGCAGTTTCAGTTTCAAGAGAGTAACGAACAATGAACAATCATCTGGTACCTAGTGCAAGCTTACATACAAACTTTCCGACACAAATTCTTTCGCCTGTAAGACTGATTTTAACTCCAGAAATGTCAATAATACACATAGTACTTTTGCCTTGCTCGGATAGGCCAAGTATTGGGCCGCAACGGTACCTCAAGCGTTTGATGTGTTTTCCTGTATTTGAGCAGGTTTATTACAGCTGTCCAACTCCCTTCTCCAATAATTCTCGCGCTAGTGCTGTGGGTGCACGCAGTGACGTACTGATGGGAATACCAGGATACGGTGTCTGAACTAACGACCTGGACTGTGATGTAAATAGCCGTCTCTTGGGTACTTCAACTCATGGTCTCCTCTCTTTCTCTCTCTCTCTCTCTCTCTCTCTCTCTCTCTCTCTCTCTCTCTCTCTCTCTCTCTCTCTCTCTATCAGACTCTGTCTCTGCCTCTTTCTTTCCCTCTGTCTCTCTCTCTCTGACTCTGTCTCTGTCTTTGTGTCTGTCTCTCTCTGTGTCTGTCTCTGTCTGTCCGTCTCTCTCTCTCTCTCTGTCTCTGTCTCTCTATCTGTCTCTGCCTCTGTCTCTGTTTCTCTCTGTCTAACCGTCTCAGTCTCTGTCTCTATCTCTATCTCTTTTTGTCTGTCTGTGTCTGTCTCTCTCTGTCTCTCTCTGTCTATCTCTATCTGTCTGTCTCTGCCTCTATCTCTGTGCCTGTCTCTATCTCCCCCTCTTTTTGTCTGTCTCTATCTCTTTTTCAGTCTCTGTCTCTCTCTGTTTCACATTCTCTCTCTCTGTTTCCCTTTAGTCTCTGTGCCTGTCTGTCTGTCTATATCTATTTCACTCTCTCTCTCTCTCTCTCTCTCTCTCTCTCTCTCTCTCTCTGTTCTCCTCCTCCTCTTCCTTCTCCCCCTCCTCTCTGCGGTGTGGTCAAATATCGTTTTCTTTTTGTTTATTCCACGTCGGTATTTATCTCTCACGATTTACCTCAGTGCCTCTCTCTGTCTCTTACGCTCTTTCTATATATCTCTCTCTCTCTATCTTCCTCAAGGAGAACAGTGGTGACCATTAAACATATTGATTGTGATGCCGTATTCGAACATTTTATACTCTGCATCTTTTTTCCATTATGCAGTGTAAGAGTGAAGAAATAGCGTAAAACCACAGTTTGGAATTGAGCATAACTTGCATTGGGTTAAAAAACGTCGTTCATTTCATCCACCTGAACTTTTATTGTATCTATTTTTCTCTTTTTTATGCTTATTTTGAATATCCTCATGAGGGATGAATGAAGTTAATGTAATCTATCTTATCCTATCTTCTCTTCTCTTATTCATATACTCTTGGTCCTTTCTGGACTACTTATTCTTCTTTAAAATTATTTTTAGCTGCCGGTTTCAGTGACAAGAACCTAGCGTGCGAGATTCTCCGAAGCTTGAACCAATAACTACAGAGAGAATTTGGACACAAACGATACCGGTAATGACAAGTAAAGACATGTATTTACTTCCGGTAACCAGAGCCCAACGTGCACACTGATTGTGAATGACCATGTAAGTTTTGGAGTGGCAACGGTCGGGGGGTGGTGGGGGGGGGGTTAGTAAAGATCAGTAGAAACCCTCCATTCTCACTCCCTCTGGTCCCTCCCACATCATCTTTATAACGCATGTCTTCATCGGTATTGATTGACGATATCGTTGGGCATCCCCCGTCAGTCGTACTTACGAGCTATTTGTGTATTTAAGCATGAACAGTTAATCTGGTAGATGCTCTCTGTCATGTCCTCCTGGAAGATTTTGCATGTCGTGGGTACCCCAGGGCGTTTCGATCTTCGCTGTTCAGTAGGGTGATATATACGACTATTTGTGTAATTAGGACTGGTATGAACAGTTAATCTGGTAGATGTTTCATGTCTACCTTGAAGCTTTTGCATGTCTTGGTATCCCAGGGTGTTTCGGTCTTTTTTCTGTTCAGTAGGATGATATCTTGGAGCCTATTTTAGGACGCTATTTTGCTGTCTTGAAGCTATTGCATTCTATGAAATCTAAGATGTGTTGTTACAACATTAACTGAACTAGGGACTTTGCTGTGGTATGCAGATGCAATTGACCTATATTTTGTAGCTATGCAAATATGTATACTGTAAGCCGTTGCTATGGTATTTTGAGGCCACCAGATTGTGTTAAGGTCACTTAATGGCATGGGATTGTTGCATTCAGGTCACTGTTCTGAATGTCGTTGTTTTGTTACGGATTAAGGTTACTGTTCTGAATCACGTTGTTTTGTTAAGGATTGAGGTCACTGTTCTGAATCACGTTGTTTTGTTAAGGATTAAGGTCACTGTTCTGTATCACGTTGTTTTGTTAAGGATTAAGGTCACTGTTCTATATCACGTTGTTTTGTTAAGGATGAAGGTCACTGTTCTGTATCATGTTGTTTTGTTAAAGATTAAGGTCATTATTCTTTATCACGTTGTTTTGTTAAGGATTAAGGTCACTGTTCTGCATCATGATGTTTTGTTAAGGATTAAGATCACTGGTCTGTATCACGTTGTTTTGTTAAGGATTAAGGTCACTGTTCTGCATCATGTTGTTTTGTTAAGGATTAAGGTCACTGGTCTGTATCACGTTGTTTTGTTAAGGATTAAGGTCATGGTCTGTATCACGTTGTTTTGTTAAGGATTAAGGTCACTGTTCTGTATCACGTTGTTTTGTTAAGGATTAAGGTCACTGGTCTGTATCACGTTGTTTTGTTAAGGATTAAGGTCACTGGTCTGTATCACGTTGTTTTGTTAAGGATTAAGGTCACTGGTGTGTATCACGTTGTTTTGTTAAGGATTAAGGTCACTGTTCTGTATCACGTTGTTTTGTTAAGGATTAAGGTCACTGGTCTGTATCATGTTGTTTTGTTAAGGATTAAGGTCACTGGTCTGTATCACGTTGTTTTGTTAAGGATTAAGGTCACTGGTCTGTATCACGTTGTTTTGTTAAGGATTAAGGTCACTGGTCTGTATCACGTTGTTTTGTTAAGGATTAAGGTCACTGGTCTGTATCACGTTGTTTTGTTAAGGATTAAGGTCACTGGTCTGTATCACGTTGTTTTGTTAAGGGTTAAGGTCACTGTTCTGTATCACGTTGTTTTGTTAATGATTAAGGTCACTGTTCTGTATCACGTTGTTGTGTTAAGGTCACTGTTTTGTTGTTGCTGTTGTTGTTGTTGTTGTTGTTGTTGTTGTTGTTGTTGTACTATGGTAACTGCTCTTTACGTTGTTAATGTGTTTAAGGCACTGATTTGTGTAGCGTTGTTGTGTTCAGGTCACTTTCTTCATTATGTTGTTGTGGTCAGGTTGCCGTAGAGTCGTTATGTTATGGAGACTATTGTATGAAGACGTGCCGCTTTGGATCCATTGAACGTCATCACATAGATTGCGCTGTATGTTTTTCACCCTTTTAGTGTTGTCTCATGCTGTTTCTACAGGTTTTTTATTATTCAGACAGAGTTGTATAAGTATTATGTTGTCTCATGCGTAGAGTTTATTTGTTTTCAATATGTTGCCATCAACACTTAACCAATCATTTAGGAAATGCCTGCTCCGTACACGGTCATGAATGTTCGTTTGGTGAGGCGTAGCTATTAGAGCATCTTGTCACGTGATTGTCTAGACTGCCGACACATTTTTAGTCAAAACTGTTACACACGTGACGTATGACTCATTCCTCGCCCCCTATCAACTCATATAAAAGGTATATGTTTATTAATGAAGGAAATTGCTTCACCAAATTTTTATACAGCCTGCCTCGAGAGATATGAGCCTAGAAAACATCGAACAAAATAAAGAAAGAGAGAGAGAGAGAGAGAGAGAGAGAGAGAGAGAGAGAGAGAGAGAGAGAGAGAGAGAGAGAGAGAGAGAGAGAGATGTTACTGTATGTTAGTATGTTTGAGTGTGGAAGAGTGACGTAGAGTGTATGTACTATGTGATGGGTTTAAACCATAGCTAAATGAACCAGATTCACATCTTCCCGATCTTCCCGTCTGTTTTGTTTTCCCCCTAGTGAATATTATACGATTCCTAGCTTGCTTGATGAGCACTAGACGGAGACTCGAACTCCAGCCGTCAGGTATAGATCTAGTTCAGAACGTAATATTTGAACCCAGCTGGTATAGATTTAGAATGCTTCTTTTTATGCATTGGAAGTTCCTAAAAATCGATTGCCGTAAAGTAATAATGAATCTGTGCTGCAGTTTGTTTCACTCAGTTTTTTTTAATTTAAAAATTTAATTTGTATTTGATCAGAAGTTCAGCTTTTCACTCCGGCTGCTCTTCCTACAACATAATATCCTGGGATGAGCACGCCAATAGTTCTTCACATGGCCCTCCAGGGAATAGCTGGTGTAGTTTACACAGATCATATTTGTGTTTTGCGAGTTGTTCGTTTTGTTTGAAGGTTTTAACGGTGATCATGGATTGCGTATCAGTGAATCGGTCTGCATAAGCTTGAGGGTTTCGTTTCTTTCATAACCTCTTTCTTTCCTTTTCGTCTTTTTGTAGATAAGAAGTGTTTTGGAAAATATGAATTTATCTACATTGACATTTTTTAAGCCATTTTAGAAAGTTGGGGGTTCACATTACGATTCGTACCTTGCTTGATGAGCATAAGACGGAGACTCAAACTCCAGCCATCGTGCATAGATCATATATTTGAACCCAACTGGCAAGATCAACACTCCAGCGCTCTGAGATACACACAAGGTAGCTTGAAAGATCACGTCGCACGTGGCTTCACAGATATATCTACTGATTAGCAATCAACTGAAAAAAAAAAACGTCAGAAAATCCTTACTTAAGTACATCCGCACTTGTTTCATAAGCACACGTGAGGTATGTAGAGAGATACGGCAACATTCATTTAATTTTTTTTCTATTGACTATAACTTATTTATTAATCTTTTTTTTATTAACTGTAACTTATTTATTAATCTTTTTTTTCTATTAACTGTAACTTATTTATCAACCTTTCTCTATTAACTGTAACTTATTTATTAACATTTTTTTCTATTACCTGTAAGTTATTTATTAACCCTTTTTTTTCTATTACCGGTAACTTATTTATTAACCTTTTTCTATTAACTGTAACTTATTTATTAACCTTTTTTTTCTATTAACGGTAACTTATTTATTAACCTTTTTTCTATTAACTGTAACTTATTTTGTTAACCTATCAAACTCATGTGGCATGCTGATCACTCTCCTGGGAAAGAAATCTCTTTGATATGATAATGAAATTGCTTCATAAGAATACTGCTAAGTAAAATTATTCTATATCTGTGCTTTTAACATTTGGCTGACATGTTTTATAGCAGCAAGGTATTTGATTGATGAGTCAATATCTTTTTTCAGATGTTTCCAATTGTTTTAAACTGCTATTGCATTTGCTATATTTCTCCCAAAAATGTCTTATACCATTGGCACATAGGCCTAGAGATAAGATGTAGATTTTTGTCCATTTCTGCCATGGTTGTAGTGGAAACGCATGGGACGTAATGGAATGAATGATCTAAGTTGAATGTGTGCTCTCAAATATTGGCTTGACAACCGCTGTCCGCGCCCATTTCTACAAAGAAAGAGAAAGAGAGACAGACAGAAAATAGAGAGATAGATAAATAGATAGAAGGAGAGAAAGAGAGAGTGACAGAGAGACAGAGAGACAGAGAGAGAGAGACAGACAGACAGACAAACAGACAGATAGAAGGCAGCCAGAGAGAGACCGAAAAGACAGACAGACGTAGACAGGCAGACAAGCAGACAGAAACAGAGAGAGAAAGAGAGAGAGAGAGAGAGAGAGAGAGAGAGAGAGAGAGAGAGAGAGAGACAGAGAGAGAGACAGAGACAGAGACAGAGAAAGAGACAGAGACAGAGACAGAGTCTATTTCATTGGGTCAATAGTGAAAAAGGTTAATTAATGCTTCATATGATTTTTAAACAATCTTGCATTCTATAGTGGAGAAACTCCTTCACGCCCTCGACTGAATCTTGTTAACTATCAGGTTTTATGCATGTCATGGATAAATTATTCACCTTCAATGATACAGACATGGTTTCCTTGGTTGCCTCTCCCTTGGAATTTACTTTTACGATTATCAACAATTAAGACCACTTTTTTCAGTCGTCTGAATTCCAAACTCCATCCAAACGCTTTTATCAAGATGATGATGATGATGATGATGATGATGATGATGATGATGATGATGATAATGATTATTATTATAGCAATAAAAGAAATTATTTTAATCATAATCATTATTAATTTTTTTCCCTATTATTCTAAATTGATGAATAAATATCCGGAACAAATTAAAATATTCCTTTTTCATACCATTTACGGATAAACTAAGTCCTACATTTCTCGGCTTCTTTCAAAATCTGAGACAGTTGCTGCAGAGGCGGTGACTTACAGATAGAATAGTTTAAATAGTTTGCCGACATTCTCCAGCAATGTAACACCATTGTGTTAAAAGCCAGGGTAAGCAAATTTAAGTAAAGCAATCGATTCTACAATACTTCTTTCATAAGTCATTTAGCCATCTCTGAAGTAAATCTATCAAAAGCAAAATAAAGTAAAAGAATAGGTGTCCAATTTAACCAACTTTCATCTCAAATAGCAACCTTTTCTTTGTCTGGTAGTGTAGATGGGTTTTTCACAACTTTCTTAACGGTATAATTTTCACTGAGATCAGAAAGAAGTACTGATGGAATTTGTGCCAAGTTGAAATAATTGTTAGTCTTGAGGAAGACCTGAAGAATTTTGATAGTATAAATCATGAGTAACACTGTTGGCAACCTGCCTCCATTTTACCTACAGGCGAAGTATCTTTACTTAACTAAGTGCTAAAGTTTTATAGTCTACCTCTCTCTCTCTCTCTCTCTCTCTCTCTCTCTCTCTCTCTCTCTCTCTCTCTCTATCTCTCTCATTATATATATATATATATATATATATATATATATATATATATATATATATATATATATATATATATATCCTACCGTCTATCTCTCTCGCTCTTTCACAGAGTGCCAAGAATATTTTTTATAAAGGATGTAAGCACAATGTCGATACAACTTCAGCAACGAATTTCTAATACAAAATAATTTTTAGAAAAATAT
>JAWDGP010001056.1:147500-160000 GCA_033675545.1 Elysia crispata | reverse complement strand
ATATCCCAAGCCGATGGTAGACACATGAGTGTTTCAAGGGCTGTAAGGAGCTTTATGTGACATGTTTGAAAAGAAAAAAAAAACAAAAAAACATATAAATATTTTCAAAACTAAGAAAACTTTGTTAAAATTTTGTCATTTTTTTAACTTTTTAGCAAGTCTGAAAATCAAGTTGAACATTGTTGTGTAAACTGTATTAATGTCAGCTCCCCGGGTTGAGGGTGACAGCTATTTTGGGCTGTTTACAACTTTCTTATTTCAATCTCCATCTTGCCCAGTGCGCCATTTCAGCTTGGTCCCCTTTGACATATTGAAATCTGTCCCGAAAAGAGAGGATAGTTATTAAAACACCTGTTTAATCTTTTCGAAAATATTATAATCATGCTTCTCTTTGAATCCGTCCCATTCCAGCGCATCAAGGGACTGAGATGGGCATTTATTTCCGAAGGTTAGGACATTTGGGTTCGTAATGGCTTGACATTTTTAGTTATACCATCTATCTTGTTGATGTCCCTCCTGAAAAACACCAATCACGCATGTAAGATTTCCAGTCCTGGGTTCAGTGGCCTCCCCTTATAGCCGAACCGTTGTTTCCAGGTTTCTCTGTCAATAGATTGCGAGCGAGGCTTCATAAAATACAAGTCAAGCCACCAAAGTGAACAACCCTTTTGCATGTTTGAGTTGTAGTGATCTATTTCTGCTAACTTTTAGGCATAGTTAGGACAGAATTGTAATTAGGACGCACATATAATTCAGCCTGCAGGGTTTCTCAACAAAAATATTATTCTGTTCCATCCTAAGATGTTTTTAAGATTCGTCAAAATAGACATTAGTGAAAAAAAGCTCCCACTTGTGCCATAAGATAAACTCCTTCACAGGAATTATTATTATTTGGACTAACATAAACAAACCAATAAAAAGAATGTACTATTACTTTCAAGCTCACTGTGTGAATGTATGTAAATACGTTCTTTGTTCTTACCATTTAAAGCATTAATCTCATTTTGAGTAGTTGATACAATAGAAAGTCAAAATGCGCAAGACTTGGCATTTGTGTTAATTTATCATTCATGAGAGGAACGACTTGTTGACATTAATGTGAATGGGCGAGTGTTTATTATTTATTTACATGTAACGAGTTTCACATGGTTTTTGCAATGGGATTTCAAATATCTTGAAGAGTAAAAAAGTAGGAAGGGGGAGGAGTGAAGAAAAGAAGAAGAAGAAGAAGAAGAAGAAGAAGAAGAAGAAGAAGAAGAAGAAGAAGAAGAAGAAGAAGAAGAAGAAGAAGAAGAAGAAGAAGAAGAAGAAGAAGAAGAAGAAGAAGAAGAAGAAAAAGAAGAAGAAGAAACAGAAAGAAAGAATACAAAAAGTAAATACATAAATGAAACAAAAATTGTAGAGATCCAAGGAATATGTGGCTCTATGGACCAATAATTATTTATCATACAAATAATGAGAAAATTGAACATAATGAGATAATTTAAAGGGAGAGTAAAATTGTTGATACTCCGGAGTTCCTCAGATCTTTTTAACTGAAGATAATTATGTTATTTACAAGGTTTATTTGGAATAAGGCTATAATTATAATAAATATTTGCTGTAAGAGAGCAGAGAGAAAGCGAGGGAGAGAGAGTGATAGAGAGAGAGAGAAAAAGAGATAGAGGGAAAGACAGACAGAGATGAGACAGAGAGAGACAGAGATAGACAGACAGACAGACAGACAGACAGACAGACAAGATAGACAGAAAAAATGGTGCCAACATTTTACTAGATTCTACCAAACATGGATACCTGCCTCGAATCGGCCCCATGAATTCACAAGATTGCCTCTGCATTTTGTTTTCTTGCAACACTTTTGCCTGATGTATGAGTGATAGTTGATTGCCTTGATTTTCTTCAATTTTCATTAGTTTCTTTACCCCACCGATATTTGTGTATTACTTGTACTCCTTTTCGACAACATAATTATCCTCAATGTCAGAATGAAATGAGAGATGGGGAGGACGTGAGACCCATCGACGACACCAAATCAAACACCTGTGGACTTTTATGAGGAGGGAGGAGAAGAAAAAGGAAGCAGATGAATTCGCAAGTATAAGAGCTGTAATATCCTGCGAAGATGGGTCTCCGAGAAGTGACGCCTGTACAGAAACCTCTTTGTCCCGCTGGTCTGGGAGGAGAAATAAGACCTCAATGAAATCGACAAGAGCCGATGAAGAGCTTCCTCCGAAGAGCTGTGATTGCTAGCAAAAAAGAAAATAGCTCTCTTATAACAGGCCGCGTATGTTCTTGTAATATTTTTTTCCAGTTTGATGAATGTTCGAAAGCAATGAAGCTGTACAAATATCGGCCGGAAATGAGAAATTTTTCCCTCAATCAAGTTTTTGTCCTTGGTGCTAGCAAGCATATAATATATATGGCAAACGGTTTCTCAAATTGAAAAAGAACTTTTCTTTGTACTGGTGTCTACATTTCTTGTTTGTATATAGATTTATTTATCACTCTATCCATTTGCCTGTCTATTTATCTACATCTCTTCCGATTTATTAATGTAACAATTTGCTAGTGATTTTCATGAAGACCAATAAATTCCACATTGATTTATCTTTCTTTCTTTTCGAGAATCTACCAAGGCATCTTCTTTAATTTGTTTATCTTTTTCTCCATGTTTCGTTCATCTCTTATCTTGTTCTTCCTAACCTCTCAATTTTCTCTAACAGTCTCTCTCTCTCTCTCTCTCTCTCTCTCTCTCTCTCTCTCTCTCTCTCTCTCTTTATCTCTGACTTTGACTCGCTTCCTTACCCTCTCTTTTCTCTGTCTTTTTCTTGATATTTCTCTCTCTCTCTCTCTCTCTCTCTCTCTCTCTCTCTCTCTCTCTCTCTCTTTCTCTTTCTATCTCTGACTTTGACTCGCTTCCTTACCCTCTCTTTTCTGTCTGTCTTTTTCTTGATATTTCTCTCTCTCTCTCTCTCTCTCTCTCTCTCTCTCTCTCTCTCTCTCTCTCTCCCTCTCTCTTGTCTCTCAATCGTAATAGTGCAATTTAAAGTGGCTTAGGCCCTCACTTCTTCATGCTGAAGATATTTTATGTGATGAAACTAGATATAGCATTCAGCTGAAATCGTTTTGAAGCTTTATCTTTGGACCTTACAAATTTCTCTTTCAACTTATTCTGGGCTGAAGTGTAGTACGGCATCAAATGCATCTTTTCATAGAAATGTTAAAAGTGTGTTTTATTTGAAGATTATCTTCATGCTTTGCTTATATCCCATTGCCTTGTGACACTCTTTCTCTCCACCAAGTTATTGTATCATTTAAATTCTAATTAAGGGCAGACATTCAAAGGAATCTAGGTCAGCATAATAAGAGCTAAAATATTATAATACCGGGCAAAACTCAAGTGGCTTCTATCGTGGACGTCACGTGTTTGTTACGACAAGTACACGTGTACTTCCATTATATTTTGGTGGAGGATTGGAGGGAGGGTGAGTGGCTGGTTATATTCTCCAGCCAGACACAACACAGAAAATACTAGGTTAATAAATTAATAAATTAATACAAGAAGACAAGCACGTTTTATTTTTTTACAGTCAGCGAGTCTCTGTCGATCGATGGCTTCACGAGATGTTCATGCAAGATCTGGTTTGCTGTAAAGAGACAATATATTATGTTTCTTCCTATAGCGAAACAGCACTTTAGTTCTGAATATGCACTAGATGGGTCATCAAGCGGTTTGTGGTTGCTGATTTATTCAGTGGGAATAGACGATGTGACTTGTCTATCTTTCACAAAAAGTTCATTAATAAACTATGAGCAGCTCAACTTCACAGACAATGTTTGCATATGGCATGGAGTAAAGCAATCCAGTTTAAAACCTTAAAAGAGTTTATTCTCTCTGATGTCTCACTAGATATAGTATATTGTTAGAATAAGTTCCGAACCAGCAAACATGTAGGCACGAGTATTTTCTATGCAAAAATCTGTCCGATTTTAAACAGTCCTTGGTAGTTGTTGACTGCGAAATGTAAATAATTTCAAACGGTGATAATTTTATGCAAATTATTGACTGAGCATGAAATATACACTTTGCACTCTTCCAGTGTTTGGGTAATACAAGTCATAGCACTCTCTAAGCCTAAAACAGACCCTGACATTATTTCAATCTTCGGATAATATGGGATCTGACATTCTTGCAGCATCAAGTTTTATAGTTATTTAACATTTATGATGTGTGTACACATCTGTCAGTTAGCTCATTAAGTGTATTCTCTTAGAGCGTTTCCCAGTGTGTCACAAATGAATTAAATTTTAATTCATTTATGAAAACGTTCTCCTAAGCAAATTAATAACAATAACTCTTTCAAGTTGTGCGTTACGACTTGTTTCGTTGGGTTTTTTTTAATTAGCTTCGACCACACTTGATACCCTAAAAAGCTCGTATTTTGTAATGTTAGCATTCTGGTAATTTTTCATAGCCATTCCAAAATATATATTGTTTTTTTTTTAATATCCGCTATCTTTCCATGCCTTTAATCTTGATATTATGGCCTTATAAAAGATGGAATTACAAATAGAGGGGCTTGCTGCAACAAACATTAACTAAACTAAAAGCAACTTTAGATTTTTGTTCCAGCAATGACGTAGACAAACCTTGCATAACATAGACTTTTAAATAATAAAAAAAAATATTGCGCAACACAGATTAAAGCTAAGGTAGTATTCTAACAAAATAAAAAATGATTAAAAACTTCCGTTTCAGATTCCATCACGTCTTGTTGACGGATCCTCTGCCAGCGTCAGATCATATCAAATCTCATCACATTACTTAGGTTTTCCGGACGTTTGCCTTGGAAACAATTCACACTTGAGCCGAATTAATTACGTGTTTATATTAAATTAGAAATGGGATCCAGCCGCAGCCGCAGAAAAAAATATATTCGATTCAGAAACTCACGACAAGTTAAGTTTCACTCTTGAACTTTTACAAAATGGAACGATATTTTATTTTTTATTTTTTTTTATTTGTAAGTTACACTTTTGGTTGAATCGGAATTTTTTTTCTCTTAAGTTTGCAAATATTTTTGTTCAAGTTTTTAGTGAATTTGAAATAGCATAATTCTTTGTTCATTCCTAGTGCTAGTAAAAATATGGAATTTCCATAAAACCGAGCGTGATACAAGAAAATGTAGCGTTTTGTAATCGTTACAATAGAAGGACGTTACAGGCATAACCTTAGAGTTGAGCATCGCATTATTTTTACACCCTCCTGAAAAGATTCAGACCTCTCTAGGTTGCCGTAATGGTTGCTATTGTATCAAAAGAAGAAAAAGAATCGGCAACAAATATAGCAATAATTCAGTGTGGGAATTAAACAATGCGAAACCATAGAACACACAATTGTAGAGCGTGAGTTGATGAACTCATTCTCCCTACAACCATCCCGCGTTTGAAGTCGGCTGAAGTGGAACACCGGGTAATAATTACATTTTTCTTGGGTTCATTCAGTACTTTAGATGAACTCAACATCTGGAAAAAAATAAAACAGTGATAACTATCGCACACAAAAGGTAAAAGGGAACACCTTTGAGCAGCTAATATGAAGAAAAAAGTTCTAAGATGTCACTTGATCTAATCAACAATAAACTACCATTTTTAATTAAAGTATATTTATTGTTCTCCACAAATAGAGCAATCCAGTTGAATTTGTAAAAAATTATTTAACGATCCAGAACAATCCTGCTCTATGTTGTAAATAAACCTCAATACTAAATATTTCCGACCAATCAGCGGAGAGGAAGTCTGAACCTTGTTGCTATGGGGTTGTTTAGAACCGTGGACGATATCCGGTTTGTTATGTCAACGCTTCCACAGTGGGCAATGCACTATCCTCTACTTTCACGTCTTCTACGTCTATTGGTTTCACAGTGGCCCTTGTTAAGAATTGTCTTGTTTATTAAGTACCTTGTATTACTTTTTGCATGGAATCGTGTACAGAGCATACCTGCTATAATACTAAGACGTATGAACGAGAGGTCTGATATTCTTCTTTAATGAAGCGTTCTCATGAGTCGCAAAGCTTACTCTTCCCTACTGCAGCTAAAAGCTCGTTGGAAAAAGCAGAAACTCTACAAGCAGAGATAGACCGCTATCTATCTATCTATCTATCTATCTATCTATATCTATATATCCATCTATCTAGCTATCTATCTATATATATATATATATATATATATATATATATATATATATATGTACAGTCTTGTTAAAACTCACCACGCAGATTCCACCAGAGTGAGTAAACGACAAATTTTGCATGCGGCTGTGCTGCCTAAGGGTTTTGATTGCTGCCAGCGGAAGCGACCATGTACTGCACAAACAGACATTCTCAAATCCTCTCTCTCTCTCTCTCTCTCTCTCTCTCTCTCTCTCTCTCTCTCTCTCTCTCTCTCTCTCTCTCTCTCTCTCTCTCTCTCTCTCTCTCTCTCTCTCTCTCTCTCTCTCTCTCTCTCTCTCTCTCTCTCTCTCTCACAATATATATATGTGTGTGTGTGTGTGTGCGTGCATGTATGTAGTAGTCAAAACTGTCATTTTGCGTCTGACTGTTTTGAAGGATGGATAACAAGGAAGCATCGATTCCCAATGTAAAGGTGATTTATTGATGACACTGAGGTCCACTGTACTTTCATGCATGTTGCGTGCATTTCACATGCAAGTGAAGTTGCAACTGAATCAATTAAGCGTTCTCTTTAAGAGTGGTTTCATTTGTTCTGCGGGTTAACGTGAAATCTTTATTGCTTTTACCAGTGCGTACATGACTGAAGTGATTTGTCATTATTAATAGAGAAAGGAGGACGATTTGCTGTAAGTGAGGGTAACTTTGAGGTAGAGTGGAGAAAGAAGGATAGACAGATAGTCAGAGAGAGGTAAAGATCATGTTTGAATTAATAATTTATTGATAAATCAAATACCGTTGATACTTGCACAACACTAGCACACGGTAAAATGCAAAACTTGATTAAAAAGTATTGAACTGATATTATTCTGTGACAGGAAATATGAAGACAGTTGATTTAATGTTTTTCAAAAGGAGATTAATTTACAGGATCGAATGTTTAATTGATTAAATTTGTCGTTTACCAGCAAACACAAAAAAGGAAGACGGCTCAACCAAAAATTAATGAAAGCAGCTGGTCTGAAATACCAAAAATGTTAACATAAACTGCAAAACATGGATGACGAATTCAATAACTTTTAACTGAAGAAAGCATCATTATTATTGTTTGTTTAGTTCACAAGATTAGCATAATATTTTGACCAAAAAACAATTAATGGTCTAAAAAAATATGCAATGGGAATCTATAACATCGGTTGCAAGAAATTAAAATCACTTCTGGCTATTTCCTAAACTTATATCAAAATTGACCAGTGTAGATCAGATTTGTGCATTCGTTCTTACCTTTCCTCTTGACAAAAGCTTCACATCTCCTCTGAGTATGTGTGGTGCGGCAACATCTAAACAAACCAAGTATAGCGGTAATTAGAGAGACAAAGGGAGAGAAAGAGAGACAGAGGCAAAGAGTGAGTGAGAGAGAGAGACAGAGGCAGACAGAGATTACATAAAGAGAGAGAAAGAGAGAGAGAAAGAGAGAGAGAGAGAGAGAGAGAGAGAGAGAGAGAGAGACAGAGGGGAGGGAGGGAGCTACTAGTAAGAAAATACCCGCATTTAATCTGTTTCTGCAAACCCAACCCGTTTTATTAGTTTTACTACAAACTAATATAAACCATCTCTCTCTCTCTCTCTCTCTCTCTCTCTCTCCCTCTCCCTCTCTCCCTCTATCTATCTATCTATCTCTTTCTCCTTCTCTGTGTTTCACCCTCACCATCCTCTCTCTCCCTGAAGATTGATATAAAGTATCATAGAGTGTGTACAGTTACCGTGAAAGTATCTATAATCTATCCGTCCACATTGTATTTAATTTCATAATTGTCTTCAAAGAAAAAGAAGACCGAAAGCTTGATTCCTTTGATCAAAGTCTCTAGCTCGACCAGCAGTAATAAGAAACGTATTCCGTATTCCGTGTGAAAACGTCATGAAAAAAAATTAAAAGTCATTGGCAAAAAAACTGAATCAGTTTAAAAAAATTATCTAGACCTGCTCTTTTAATAGATTTGGCCTCATTTCCGGGCTTTGAGACAAGGATTTTTTTCTCGATCTATCTCAGCATACCTAAACAACCAGCAACCACCTTCAAACCATCGTGTCTAGGTATTTTTAGTGAAGCCCTTCCGGATTCTTTTGTCCCTGCCAAGACGAGTCGTTTCCTTCTCTCGCTTCATCTTTCTGTCTGACTCTATGTGTTTTTTCTTTGTTTATTTGTTTGTTTCTCTCTCTATCTACCCTCTCTCTCTCTCTCACTCTCTCTCTCTCTCTCTCTCTCTCTCTCTCTCTCTATCTGTCTGTCTGTCTGTCTGTCTGTCTCTCTCTCTCTCTCTCTCTCTCTCTTTCTCTCTCTCCATCTCCATCTCTCTCTCTTTCTCTCTCTCCATCTCCATCTCTCTCTCTTTCTCTTTTCTCTCCTCTTTTTTTATCTCCCTTCCGCTTTCACCTATCAACTATTCGCGTTCACTTTTATATTATCTTTCACTCTCGCCCTCGCTCTTCCTCTTGTCCTGACTTCTATATACTCTCTGTCACTCTCTCCCTCGCTCTTCCTCTTGTCCTGACTTCTATATACTCTCTGTCACTCTCTCCCTCGCTCTTCCTCTTGTCCTGACTTCTATATACTCTCTGTCACTCTCTCCCTCGCTCTTCCTCTTGTCCTGACTTCTATATACTCTCTGTCACTCTCTCCCTCGCTCTTCCTCTTGTCCTGACTTCTATATACTCTCTGTCACTCTCTCCCTCGCTCTTCCTCTTGTCCTGACTTCTATATACTCTCTGTCACTCTCTCCCTCGCTCTTCCTCTTGTCCTGACTTCTATATACTCTCTGTCACTCTCTCCCTCGCTCTTCCTCTTGTCCTGACTTCTATATACTCTCTGTTTGAAATGCTAGTTTGAAAACTAATAGCTAAAATTTTTTAAACTCTCTTATGTATTTTTCAGAGTTTTTTTTTTTTAAAAAGGATGCTGAGCGGAATAGCTCGCTTTGCCACCATTCTATGGATGATTAAGAATCTACACTGTTTTATAGTTTTGAGAAAATCCTTTGAGAAAAAAAAAGTTCCCGAGATAAAGATGCTGAAGAAACTTTATCAATTTTTCTGAAAGTTTTGACAACAAATCTCAATGGAAGAATAATTTAAAAGTGAGTTTGTGTGTGATTGACTCTGTTTATTTTTCGAAAATATGCATTGCCACAGCCGCAAATTATGTACATTCTATTTTATTGAAGCATTCTTTATTTGCTGTTGCGTTCACCTGAAGAAATCAGGTTAGCAATTGATTCAGTACAGACATTTTTAAAAACAGGCTTCAAAAGAAAAAGCGTTCTTCATCGGGGAATGTCGAATGTAATACAACCGTCTCACGTATATAATTCCGTTTTTACAGTTAACAGCAATTTTCAAAGGCATCCGTAAAGTCATGGTAACAAGAAAATCTAAATGCATGTTTGATTTTCTTCACTTTTCTGATCTTCAGCTTTCCTTTGCGAGTTAATCATTGACAAATTGTGATAGTGAGGATGTCTCGGCGAAACCGCTTGCAGTGTTTCATTAGTTCATAAATTAATATCGCTCCTTTGATGGATTCAAATCATCAACCTTTATGCACAAAGTGAGAGAGAGAGAGAGAGAGTGAGAGAGAGGAGAGAGAGGAGAGAGATGGAGGAGAGAGAGAGAGAGAGAGAGAGAGAGAGAGAGAGAGAGAGAGAGAGAGAGAGAGAGAGAGAGAGAGAGGAGGGGTGGGGAGGAAGAATTGAAGTTGGGATCATGGTGAGTGATAAGAAGAAATAGAAAAGCAAACAACCACAATAACTATATGGGAAGAAAAAAGAGAGAGAAAAACTGAAAGGAAGAGAGAAAAATTAGAGAGAAAGAGAGAGAGAGAGAGAGAGAGAGAGAGACAGAGAGAGAGAGAGAGAGAGAGAGAGAGAGAGAGAGAGAGAGAGAGAGAGAGAGAGAGAGAGAGAGAGAGAGAGAGAGAGAGAGAGAGAGAGAGAGAGAGAGAGAGAGAGAGAGAGAGCATTTTTTAAAAATCTGGAAGTAAAGAAAGCAAAAAAGAATAATTTCTATTACTTTCCCTCTTCTCTTTCAATCACTTTTGAAAATTCCGATTCTAAAAATATGTTCACTAAAATAATCGATTCAAGATTTTTTTGTGTCATCTTGACCCTCTGCTGCATGCTGCCCCTTGTGTATTCGGCTGCTCATCACCGGGTAGATAGAGACCAGAATGAGATTCTCACCCTGTACAAAGACCAGGTTTGTCCCATGCTGTGACAGCAAATAGAAATACATGCATGTACATGCGTCTGTTGATATTATCTGAACAGGGTACATTGTTGCCTGACTGTATATGTCACAATAAGATGGTGATGGTGGAAAGTAAGGACGACACCACCGTGCTGCTGCTGCCGCTGGAGCTGATGATTGTGATGTCGAACACGATAATGATCAAGATGATGGTGAGGATGATGATAATAATGAAAAAAAAATAAGGGAAGATGCTGATATGACGCTGCTGATAGGGGCAATAATGAAGAGAAACATGTTAATATTATTAGTATTAACGGTGATATCTTTACTGCTATGCGGGTAACAGTTGGTGCCCATTTAAAAAGAAGACCATAGAAATGTCACATACTATTCCGCTGTGAAAAAAAAAATAATGTATGAAAATTCCATTTCTTTGTAAACATTTCTTTAGCTTCAGAATATGAAAAATAACATTATTTCAAAGGGGAAAATCTGCAACAATTTGTACCGTTAATTAATATTGTAAATAACATACGTCAATGTTTTATTTAAAAAAAGTTCAATGTTATTGGCTCGTTCTTGAAACGGTGAGGATTTATCGTAGGAACATCGACCCCAACATCTAGCGTTTGAAGATCTCATTTCATTGTTCATGATTTCACTGGCTTTCCAATAAGCAAGGTCAGTCAGGTCTTTAATGCCCCCAGATGTTACCAGTACTGTTGATGTATCATTGTTCTATTGCCAACATTCTTGATACATTCCCTCGATAAGAGATAAGACAGCACTAGATCTTCACCTGCCCCATGTTGACACCTTAGATGTCCACTTAAGCAGGGGACTGCTATGACATTCTCCAATAATTATCGGGGAAAAAAACATTTTTCTTTCCCTCTTTCTGATGATTTTTTTTTTCATTAAAGAGGTCTATTGTTTTAGAATTATATGTGATAGGCGATGTGCTCCGGCTCAGGTGTTAAACCATCATTCTGAAACTTTTTTTAGTTAATCACACAAGGAAGTCACACTAAATTTTATTATTTCCCTTGCAACTAAATTGTTTCTAATTTAAATTTCGCCAGAATCCAGTGGAAAGAGATACCATTCAAAATAAATAATAACAAACTAAAATAGATGAAATTCTACATATAAAGCAGTTTTCGAAAAGAAAGAGAGAGAGAGAGAGAGAGAGAGAGAGAGAGAGAGAGAGAGAGAGAGAGAGAGAGAGAGAGAGAGAGAGAGAGAGAGAGAGAGAGAGAGAGAGAGAGAGAGAGAGAGAGAGAGAGATAGAGAGAGCGAGAGCGAGAGAGATCTCCAGTGACATTTTCATCTTTGATATCGAGATAATTTAGTTTTCTAGAACATCGCCGGCCCCCACTTGACGTGGATCTTCCGTCCAGCCCAGAAGCTAGTGATGATATTACAATGATATCTGGAACTGGTGGAATGTACGGCCCCAGGCGTGGATGGTTTTCTCCCCACTTCCTGGAGCCCCGGATGACGGTTGGCCTGCCCGCCTCTCTGGCCTGGTCCATTAGGACAAAAGGAAGTTGTTAAAGCTCTGGGTGAGTTAACCTCCAGGCACGGCAACTCAACAGCGCCTGTATGCTCTACTTTCTCGAGGTTGGTCAAACAAGCTTCCGGTACGTGTAAGTGTGTTTATACTTGAGATCAAAGTGTAAAAAGAATGAGGTATGTGGGAGTTTTCTGGGTATATCTATTGGACAGTGACTGGGATCCTTTATTATCCTTTGCTCCAATGATTTAGTTTTTTAGAGAGAGAGAGAGAGAGAGAGAGAGAGAGAGAGAGAGAGAGAGAGAGAGAGAGAGAGAGGAGGAGGAGGAGGAAGAAGAAGAAGAAGAAGAACAAGAACAAGAACAAGAACAAGAAAAAGAACAAGAAGAAGAAGAAGAAGAAGAAGAAGAAGAAGAAGAAGAAGAAGAAGAAGAAGAAGAAGAAGAAGAAAAAGAACAAGAACAAGAAAAAGAACAAGAACAAGAACAAGAAACTTGAAGATAGAGCTGATGTCATTCTCGCGTCAAAAGTGCAAAATTTTGTAGAATAAACCAGCTTTACACAATT
>JAWDGP010001056.1:17500-145000 GCA_033675545.1 Elysia crispata | reverse complement strand
AGATTCATGAGAAGTTTTGATGCGGCCAAAAATGTGCGGAATGATATTTGAGGTATTTGTACACTTAGAATATTATTATGACATGGCCAAGCTAAACATTTCAAAAATTCGAGATAAACTTATGATTCTTCTTGTCACTATGAAAGAAGAGAGATGAAGTATTCACTTTGGAGACTGAAAGTATTCTGCTGTTATTCAGTCTCAGATTTACAGCGTTCTGACCATGCTAGGTCGGACAGAGGCTAAAAAATGGATAGATAATAAAACTTACCCCTCCAGGCATCTTGCACACCTTTCAACAACACAGCGCTGTTTCTATCTCTGTGGACATATCTGAGACCTATGCTGGCTTTTGATCTTTTCAAGATTTGTGTTGACAACTCATCAATGTTGCCTCAAGTGAAAGTTAGATGGGTCTGGTTTGTTTGTCTAACCTACATTCATGCAATAGTTATGACTGTGAGTCAGATGGAGATAAGAATTACCTGCAGGAAAAATTATGCAAGTTGGGCTGTTAAAAAGAGGGACAATAGGATCCCGGCTTTCTTTATATTCTATAGTCGTCTCCATCTTAAGAAGGGAGAGAGAGAGAGAGAGAGAGAGAGAGAGAGAGAGAGAGAGAGAGAGAGAGAGAGAGAGAGAGAGAGAGAGAGAGAGAGACGCAGTATGGTTAATGTTCAAATCTAATTCCGATCTTTTCAGAATCAATACACGCCCAATCTCCAGTAGATCGTGGCTCATCAGGCATACGGCCATATATCAGTGGCTGGAGTAGCAGCGAGTAATTGGATTGTTAGGGGATTCTTCACACAGAGAGCAGCTCAGAAACCTGACGGCTAGCGCAAGTCTGGTCAGCGCCGTAAGTTTCATGTTCTGCGGTGAAATTAAATCATTGTTTAGAGAGGACAGAATGGGGAAGGGGGCCGACAGGTAGAGAAGGAAGAAAAATAAAGGTTGTAAGAGAGGAGAAGAGGAAGAAGATGAGAGGGAAACAGATGGGTTAATGCGTCGTAAAAAACAGGATATAGCTAAAGGCAAAACATTTCACTTAGCAAAATATGCGTCAGTTCATATTTTATCTTCCCGTCCACTTAAGCAGGTGATTGTGGCGGCAATAAAACCTAACCTAGTAGGTCACAGAGATTCGACTTGGAAAGTTACACGGTGTTTCTTGGAGGATGCACATTCTGTGCCTAATGTTTCCAGATCCTTGTCAGTGGAAGTAAATTCAAGAAGTTAAAAATAATGTGAACCTGGTTGTTCATTGAGTGAGTTATTGGAAGATTCAACACTGCCAGTGTCTGGAACATGTTGGGCAGTCTAGTTTGGCCCGGCACCTATTGATATTGATAGAAAAACTCGGAGTTCAAGGAGAGAGTAGTGTCCAGTTGGGAGCTCTCTCTCTCTCTCTCAGTCTCTCTCTCATTCTTTCTCTCTCTCTCTCTCATTCTTTCTCTCTCTCTCTCAGTCTCTCTCTCATTCTTTCTCTCTCTCTCAGTCTCTCTCTCATTCTTTCTCTCTCTCTCAGTCTCTCTCTCAGTCTCTCTCTCATTCTTTCTCTCTCTCTCAGTCTCTCTCTCATTCTTTCTCTCTCTCTGTCTCTCTCTCATTCTTTCTCTCTCTCTCTCTCTCTCTCTCTCTCTCATTCGTTCTCTCTCTCTCTCTCTCCATCTATCTATCTTTCTCCCTTTCGCTCTTTTCCCCCTCTCTGTCTCTTTCTTTAGCTCTCTCTCCCTTTGGCTCTCTCTCTCTCTCCGTCTCCCTCACCGTCTCTCTCTCGCTCTGTGTCTATTCTCTATCTCTCCCAGCAAGATGCGCGCACATTGGAGACGAGTGATCGCCTGCCGCTCAGGCGTGAGCCAGTGGGGGTGGACAAAACGGGTGTCAAAACTACTGCTGCCCTCTCTCTCTCTCTCTCTCTCTCTCTCTCTCTCTCTCTCTCTCTCTCTCTCTCTCTCTCTCTCTCTCTCTCTCTCTCTCTCTCTGCGCTTTTCGCAAGTCCGCAAATCTCGTCGTCTACCAGTCTCCAGCTATTCAAACTGCTCACCCCTATCTCTGCAGGTAGACGGCACGGTACAACTGAGACGCTTGGTCGAGATGAGATCAAGATAATTTTTTTTTCCACTTTGGTGCTTGAACCGTTACAAGATAACCATTGGGAGTTTAACTTTGGTAACAATTAGCGCAAATTTCTACAAATGATTGTGAGGATCCAGATCTTAACGAACACTTTTCCTTGACCGAAGCAATACTTTACTTTTACGTGTTTTCTTAACTGAACAATTGTTCAAAAGTGACAAATATTATTAAAAATAATTCAAGAAACCCAGAATTTTGATGCTAGTTTTTAAATGTGACATTTTCTGTAAAGTGAAAAATTCACCTGTTTTTGTTGCTTTATTTTTTCTCGCGGAGTAATCAGAGACGAGGAAAGTGGACAGTTGCTGAGTGTCAAGGTTTGTAGCAGTCGCAAGCTCTCGTTCCTCTCTCAGACTTACCGAAACATGAATATCCACTTACAGCACTACATTAGTTTCGTTTTTCACTTTCTTTCCGTTCATTTTTTTCGCTTTGTTTCATTTTATCGGAGTTCAAGATCCTACCTAGTGATAATGAACGAGAATCAAACTTTATTTTTTAATTTTCTGATGTAGGCCTAAGTCTATTTTTTTTTCTTCATTAATGACAAAACAAAATATAAAATTTGCTCTAACAGTTTAATGATGTGTTTTGGTTTCTTAACTCTTTAATCGCAGAAGAATAACTTTGCGCCGTTTGTTTTCGTCTCCGCTTTGATTTTTTGTTTTTTCGAAAGACGTGTTTACTCGCGTGTAGCTGCTAATTGATAATTGTTGGTTGAGTTTTATGATTACGTTATGTCTGGCAGTGGTCGAGTAGAATGGAATGAATATTTTTTAGATTGATATACTTTGCGGGCATTACCCATATCTGTCGGGCTTGCCATAACGAGCGGCAACTAAACTACAGTTTAATCGCAGTTTATCTGCGTAGTTTTTATCTATCTTTTTGAAATAGTTAATCATTTAAACAAGAAATTTTTCGAATTACGGTTTTCTGAAGGTGTGCGCGCGCGCTTAACGTCGAACTGAACCGTTCAATCTTACAGCAGGTGTACATTGATACTTAAATCTGACTCCTCGAAACCGCTGAAGTACATGTAAACACTGAAATCAGCTATCATAACAATTATTTAGCTATCAGTTTTAAAGCCATTTCTATTTAAATACCATCCTACACTGTTATTATCATATAGGTTTAAATGAATGCTTAGTTATGAATCCCAACAAGACAGCGCTCTTACAGGCACTATTTATCGGGAGCTTACAGCCTTCTAAAAAGCGGTTAAGAGATGTAAATAGATAAAGAAAGCAAATACTTGGCTCATTTCCGATAGTCTTCACGTTCTTTGTCTATTTAAGAGCAGTTTTAACAAGTTATTAAAACGCTATGACTTCTCGTAAAAAGTGCTTCAAAGCACGCAGCCTTACAGGATTTCCAAGCTGTCCAATTATCTTAACTGGCATGATAATCACTGTTTAAAAAGGATCTCTAAATAGATTTGAATCTTACGAAATTAGCTAAATATTCTAAATCACACAGATGCCAAGATGAAAACATAATGGCACGTCTCCAACGCTTGCTAGTTATATTTCTCTTGCCGAAAAAAAATAACTCAAAGAAAAGCCTTTGATAGAAAAAAAAAAGGAAAAAAAAAGCAAAACAAAAAAGAGCGGACTAAATGAGACCAGAGAATACAGAAGATGTGGACAGGGCTAAGTTAGGCCTGAGGCGGCGTGTTAAAGTAGGTTTTACATTCGGCACAGCATTAGGGGAGGGATTAGCAATATATAAAAGGGGTTAAAGAGATAGATAGATAGATAGATAGATAGATAGAGAGAGAGAGAGAGAGAGAGAGAGAGAGAGAGAGAGAGAGAGAGAGAGAGAGAGAGAGAGAATTAGGATAGAAACCGCCTGCTTAAACTTAAGGCGGCGTCTTTAAGTACGTTTTACATCTGGATCTTAAATTCAGGTTATTAAGGGAGGGATGGCTCGATATATATATATATACTTCCACATAATTATTTCTTCTATCCTGTAAAAGAGACAAACCCGCACGGTACAGGTAGTGTGAAACTGAAGAGGCTTGAACGACATACAGAGAGAGAGAGAGAGAGAGAGAGAGAGAGAGAGAGAGAGAGAGAGAGAGAGAGAGAGAGAGAGAGAGAGAGAGAGAGAGAGAGAGAGAGAGAGAGAGAGAGAGAGAGAGAGAGAAAGGAAACAATTTGTTCTTCGCCCACCATTTACCGTATCGGCTCTTTTCGCATGCTATCAAGTCAAGCATGAAAATAATTTGCGAACAAAGCGAGACTGAATAAAATTTGTTTTTTCCCCCCTCTAATTGTAAACAGTGCTGTTTTCAATAAGTGAATTCTCATTACTAGCATAATGATGCTCGGCCTTTGATTATATTTGACAAAGTTCGGGTTGGAAGTAACAGCGCCAGGTGGTTTGCGATCCTATCATAGTGGCTAACATCAAATCAGCATTGTTGGGTGGTATAGGCCAAATCTACCGAGTTGTCTTCAACTTTCAAACTGGTCCATAGTAGCACCGTTTGGTGCTATGCTTAACTTTGTCACAGTGTGGGATTGTTTCGTTTGTTAGTACTCAATGATTAGATCTCTCTCTCTCTCTCACTCTCTCTCTCTCTCTCTCTCTCTCTCTCTCTCCCTCTCTCTTTCTCTCCCTCTCTCTCTCTTTCTCTTCCTCACTCTCTCTCACTCTCTCTCCTCTCTCTATCTTTCTCTGTCTCTCCATCTTTATCTGTCTTTCTCTTCCCATCTCTCTATTTATTTCAGTATCTTTTTCAGGTGATTTTTTACCATACCGTAAGAATTTTTGGTTAGAAAAGATGGTTAGTTTGGCAAAAAAACTTCTGTCTGAGCGAGCAAGGCGCTCTGTAAATCATAATGTATCAATAACGATTGTCAAAGATTGTTGGGTCCCTCAGGCTGAGTCATGAGCTCTCGTGCTTCTTCTCATGTAGCGTATGATAGCTTATCTAACTCTTAACGTGGACTTAGTCACAGATGGATTTCCTAGCTTGTTGAAGATAAGTCGGTAGGCAAATTGCAGCTGTACAGCTGTTGTATTTTGGCTGTATGGTTAATTTCTGACGCTTTTCTTGAATTTAATTTTCCTAGTATGATCTTGTTCGGGGTTAGTGTGGTCTCAATTTCTTGCTCAGTTACAGTGAATGTGTCTCGCCCGTCAGATTGTTTGGAAGCTTTGTGTCTTGTTTGTGAACTTTGAGCCTTGCCTGAAAGTCATGATTGTTTGGAATTGATTATCCAATGACACAGAAAAAAAAAGTGAAACAAAATTTTAGTAATAAGTGCGTATATCAAGATTTAAAGAAATACGCATTTTACGGAAAAGTCATATGTATCAAAGTATTATGAAAATATAGATATTTGATATTATATAAAAGGATGTATAAAAAAGTTTACGCATATGTCTATAAATAGATAGAGATTAAAAGACACGGTGTGTGAGGAGCCCTCCGCCCTGTTCGCTTCCCAAACCAGAACAAAAACATAGTTTAATGTTTAAGTTTAACTTTCCCTTTTTTTTCGTTTCCATTTAGCTAAAGCATACGTTTTGTTTCCTGTACTCCACCTGTAAGCTTCATGATTCTCGCGGTGGAACTGCCTTAAGGGAAACTGCATAAAGCCACACAGATTCCCGTTACTTTGCAAAACAAAAAATAATAATAACAAGAAGAAGAAAAGAATAAGAAACCTCTGCGGTTTTCCGCTATGGCCAACACATGTTGATATCCCCAGCTCTTCTCACTAGACATAGCTTTTCCTTTAATTATCTCAAAAAAAAAAAAAAATTAAAAAAATGCCAGCATCAGTTTTCTGTCTCAGCTGCCACCAATTTCTTTTTCTGTCTTGAAACCAAATGTCGCATGACTGTGATCCGTGTTCAGATGTGACCTTGTTTAAGATCAAAGAAAGGTTTGCGACAAATTCCTCCTGCTCTTCTCTTTTATTAAATTGAAGCTCAAACCAACTGCAAGGAATGCTGATTGAATTGCTGAATGCACAGACCTGCCTCGCAATATCAATTCAATACAAGTCTGCAAGGAAGCGATTACCTTCATATTGTGGTCATGAGAAATTTGACAGGCGTCATTTTTATAACCTGATGGGAAATAATAAACTGTAAAGTCAAAGTTTTAATAAATGGTATACTTTCCTCGCCTGCCTCACTCAGTCTATTCAAGCTTTGAGGTTATCACTCACAGTGCAGTGGAGTTGCACGGCTTTGAATCAGTCTTACAAAAATCTCTCGAACTTTTTCGTTGAATGCGATCTATGCTGTCGATTGAAAAAGAAAAACCATTAGAAATGAATGAGAACAGTTCAAAATAGGATTTGTTAATTATTTGACACAAGAGAGGAAAATTCCTTTTCGTAAATCTTTAAACCAGAGATGTGGATATCCAAACGCTTGGCAAGAGTTAACTACGAAGATGGAATGACAAATGAGGAAGTTTTGAGAAGTCTTGTTGTTGAGAGAGGACTGCTATCTCAAATAACAACACACAAGCTGTCATAATTATTTTGGCCACATTGCAAGGCATGACAGCCTACAGAAAACAGTCCTCACTGGCAGAATAGATGGTAGAAGAGGAAGGGGCAGACCCAGACATCAGAGGTAGGACGACAATCAAAGGATGGACTGGCCACCAGCTCTACACGAACATCAAGCTAGCCCAGGATCGTTTGACTTGGCAAGTCAACCCAAGAATGGCCCTCAACAGCCGGGATGACAGCAACAACAACAACAACAACAACAACAACAACAACAACAACAACAACAACAACAACAACAATAACAACAACAACAACAACAAATCTTACAAACATTTGATTATTCCGCTCGCGATTGTGCGATCTCAGAAAAACTATTGTTGAAGCGAAGATCTCTTAATAATTGTCCTGAAGCAATAAAAGCGGCAAGCATAATGCACTGTATGTATTCAATTCATCGCTGAATCTTGTTCCCATCGACCTGCACTCTGGTAACGTTAGAACGAGACTAGCTTTAGCGAAGCTAGAGTGGTTCTCAACTTGGAAGTGTAGTAAGGGCTCAGAGTCTAGTGCTAGGTTTACTTTGTTAACATAGTTTTTATTGATATGGGACTCCTAAACCTGTTATAATAATTGTAGAAATCCTTATCTATCACTCTGTCCCTTGTCTCTGACAAAAAGAAAATATGCATTCTCTCTCTTATTCTCTCGTCTCTCTCTCTCTCTCTCTCTCTCTCTCTCTCTCTCTCTCTCTCTCTCTCTCTCTCTCTCTCTCTCTCTGTTAACCTATCTGTATCTCTATCTATGGCGCTTCCTCTCTTACTCTGCTTGTCTTTCTGTCTAACTGTTTGTTTATTTGTCTCTTTATCTCTCTGTCTCTCTTTCTTTCTCTCTCTCTCTCTCTCTATCTCTCTCTCTTGTTTTTCTCCCTTTCTATCTCCGAAAACTTGTCTCACATACGCTTTCTTTTTCAGATTTTTTTTCTCGTTTTTATCTTGTTTCGATTTTAGTCCCATTTTAGGAACAATATTTACTTAAGTTCGACTTTTTCTGATTTCTTTTCTTTTTCGTTCCACAAGAATGTCTAGAATATCAGCCTAATTTACTCTCTCTTTCTCTCTCTCTTTGTCACTCAACATCTCTCTTCTGCTCTTTAAGCTATTCATTAAATTTTTCGTTGACCTTTTTACACGTCTCACTTGCTCTCTGCCTCTCTATTCATCCGTTTTTTTCCTTATGCTCCATCCTTCTCTCTTCCCTCCCCCCTTCCAATCCCCAAATCCTATAATTCCCTTCTTCCATGATTTTGACGGCCTTAAAGAGGCAATGGGTTGCCAACTCCAGGCTCCATCATTGACTGAAACATGGTCTCACTAATGAGGCATCGCCAGCCGTCAACTTGTGTAAGACTGGGTTGTCACTGAATGAAGTACAACGTAACTTTCCTCAACCACCCCGCCTTCATCCTCAGTCTTCATCGTGCCGAGGCGATATAATTAGAGACCTACAAAGATCATGAAAGATTCAAGCTAGATGCTTGATTAAGTTGAATATCTTGAAATAATCATAACCTTCAAGTGAAATTCTATTTCAAACTGGTGACTGTTTTTTTTATTTTGCAATGTTTTCTGTTAGTGGAAAATGATAATTTGCGTCCAGTCAGTTGTAGGGTACACCTATAGCAACCTAACTTTGCATCATTAAGGTCAGTTGTTGGGTAGCAAACATTAACCTAAAGGCATCTATTTCTGTTGTTTTTACTGCTGTTATTGTTGTTGATGTTGTTGTTGTTGTTGATGATGTTGTTGTTGTGGTTGTTATTGTTGTTGTTGTTGTTGCTGTTGTTGTTGATGTTGTCATTGTAGCTGTTGTTGTGCTTCTGCCTTTGCTGCCATCGCTGTTGTTGGTGTTGTTGTTTATGTTGTTGTCATTGTTGCCCATTTTGATCTGATTGCATTCTGTATTGTTTCTGATCTTGTTGTCGATGTTGGAGTTGAACCTCTAAGCTTCTCGCGAGCTGATCCTTATAAAGATTATAACGAGATCGACTCAAGAAACGACTTTAAAAGGGCTACGAGTAGCAGAAACGACAATCCTCCTTCATCACAAGGCACCACTCTCAAGAAGTTGAAAGACCCAGGAGATCCTCACCACAATTTTTTTTTTGTTATTATTATTAATAAATTTAAAAAGCTCAGAGACAATACAGAATGAACAAGGGATTAACCTCTTTGGCACACATTATGGATAAGCTGCGATTCCCAGCCTCCCAGCCTGAGAGCAATATGATTTAGATACGTTTAGTTCGTTCTGAACATCCACATGGTCAAAACATGTAATTTTCCAAAGTTGCAGCAATGTCTTACCTAGCGGCATCAGAATCTGAAACTCAAAGTTGTAGAACAATTTACCTGTAGTGTTGGTAAGAACAGTAACTGAGACCTAGACCTAGTGCTATTCCCCTGGCAAGGAAAAGTTGTACGTACTATACTCTCGAGACTTTGTTCAGAAAATTACCAGGTTCTAGCAAAGCAACAGATAAGCATAGCTGCTACAAGTACTTCTATAGAAACTTTTCACATCTGTTTAATCAAATTATCGGGTTGATGTTTTTGCATGTCAGCTCTGCTTAATGGTGCTGTCACTTTACAGTGCAATTCATTATTCTCCCCACACGATATGCACTGACATTTCACGCGGTGCTGATTCTTGTTTTAAAAATCATCATGGTTTGTCTGGCGGGCTTAAAGAATTAATGAGGTTATTTGCTGTGGAGGAGCCATATCCTTCGATCAACGCTCATAACATGAAATATTAATAAAGCTGATTAGACAAGCACCTGCAATACTGGACTCAAAACCGATCATTTTGTGCCATCACTCCCAGGAAAATATCAATATAATAAACTTAAAATAACTTATTAATAAACATTGATGGTTCCTATTTTCACTCATGAGTGATATATTTAGAAAAACAAAAAACAAAAAAGAACCAAAAAAAAAAAATCGCTAATTTATAACTGAGGCTTTATCTGTTTATCTCCAAATAAGCCAACGTTATCACGGACAAGTAGTTAGAAGCATAAATAATTGTTTTTTTCCGCCGATCACTGCGAGTACAAAATGTCCTTTCTTAGATCAATTCATGATTATGGCATCGGTTTCTTTTTCATTGATTATTTGTTTTCTGTTCAGCTCACCGACACAGCTCAATAATACTTGATGTTGTTATGACCTGCGTGACGCACGCAATAGCTTTCAGGTCATGTTTTCATTCTATTATCAGCACGATTGTTTGGGTCAGACCGAGAGAACTGACCACTCAGCATCCAACCCCTGGCTTGTTCCTTCTAGGGGAGAAACCTGACCTCTAACTGAGGGAGGTAACCGGTTATATAATACACACAACAGTGTGTGTCCCACAACAGTTATTTCCCCGCTTTATTCTGGGAATTTTGACTGCCTATTCCCAGTTCACAAGAAATATCCTAAACCCACCTACAATGTTTTCTCTCTCCCCCACCTCCCCTCTCTCTCTCTCTCTCTCTCTCTCTCTCTCTCTCTCTCTCTCTTTCTCTTCCTCACTCTCTCACTCTCTCTCCTCTCTCTATCCATCTTTCTCTGTCTCTCCATCTCTATCTGTCTTTCTCTTCCCGTCTCTCTATTTATTTCAGTATCTTTTTCAGGTTATTTTTTACCATACCGTAAGAATTTTTGGTTAGAAAAGATGGTTAGTTTAGCAAAAAAAAAAAAAACTGCACATAGATGTTCATTGTGCTGACATATATGACTTCGATTTTCTGTGGATTTCTTTTGTTTAATCAATATTGTATGCAGTCACCTCCAACTTGTTCACAGTTCTTCTCTCGCTTTCTCTCTCTATCTCTCTTTGTATATCTTTCTCTTTCTATTCCTTCCACTCACCTTCATTGTATTAAATTCTTTTTTTTTTACATTGTATATAGTTCTTTACAAAATTTCAACTGGATTGATTAATTTTTGATCGTTTCAGTTTTGATAAAAGAGAGACAAGCGGCAGCACTCTTGTAACCAATGGTAGATCGATCGAACTTTTTGGGGGGTCATCACCGAATTATTGCCTTGAAACGGTTCGATTGTGAACTGTGTCTGTGTCTAGCTGTAGCTAACTGTGGCGAAGGTCGGATTCCGTGTATCGATCCCGAGTTTGTGACAATAGACATTGATCGGACCCGTCCGGGTGCCCACGGCTTGCATTGTTCTATTGAAGCTTCCTCATACTCTTTGCTCGCCTGAAACACAACTCGTTTTCTTAATTGGCTGATCTGAACCTCAAACAGCCACTAGGTTTTCCACAAATAATATGTTTATTTCCTTATATCCTAATTTCTTTTTGCAATTTGAAATTAATGATAAAAAAACTATTTTGGAAAATTCAGCAAAACAAATAGATCAAGGTCTAGTCCGATATGATTGTTTTGCCGATGTCAGAAACCGGCAAAATCTACTTGGTGCAGCTTAAGTTCATGAATAAGTCAGCTCAACCTTTGATTTCTTGTTTTCAATAACAAACAAGATAAATTTTGGGAGCACTCACTCACAGCAATTGTTCAATGAATCTGTCAACCGTAGCCTCAAAGACGTTTTATGTTGTTAAGATGCTAATTCGTAAACCGTTCTAGGGACGCAGATTAGGCTCGGCGCTTTGTATCAGTCAAGCGTAACCTGAAAGATCTTATGTGCTGTTGACATCTTACTATTCAGATTCACCAACCGCTCTTGGGAAGCAAATTAGTTACGTCGCCTTGCCTCGGGCCGTTAAAATTCAGTTTTTCTTCCCCTTGTTTATGTAGATCCATGCCAGTTGAAGACTTTGAAGCAAGTATTGCCACGGAACATGGCTCAATTTTCATATTGGTGTAACAAAGAAAGAAGGAGAAGGGCTGGGGTGGATGGAATCCTATAAATTCAATGTACTACAATCATGGAATTGAAAGCAACACAAAAACCGTGTGTTAGTACTTTCATAAAGCGTCTTGCACCACGTCCATTCGGATACACACGAACATGTTTTAGTGGCTGTCTATTTGTTTGCCTCATTTATATTTCCTCCTATTTTTTTCCATTATTTTCTTGCGAATTGTGAGGGTGTTCAATCTGTAGTGTGTGTTTGCGTTTATGTGTTAAAGAGGAACAGCGTAATTCTCTTGATTTGCTGCACACTCTCCTTTGTTTAAAGAATCTAGTCTAACCTTTACTATAGTATCTTCTTTTCATCACTCGAGTAGTTCACCAGTTTGCCAATACTCTTATTAAATATAAAATGATCAATGAAGTCAGAGATTACGATGTGATGCTTATATCTAAGGAAGGTTTTGTTAACACCTCTTGATATTTTTTGTTCAGGATTTTTCTACAGGTCTTCACTAGAATCGGTGTACTTTTATCGTGACGAATGACAAGGGAGATTCTCGCGTGAAAATCCAGTATTGAGTAGGACGGGTTTTAAATTATTTTTACATCCAAGGACAAAAAGATGATAGATTGTTGCTACTCCGAACTGGTTCCCGTAACAAAATTACCGCATTAAATAAAAAAAAAATCAGCAAGTTCTTTTCTTTACTTCAAAATACTTTTTTTTAAACAACACTAATCCATCAGATTGGCTCTAAAAAGGCATCATTGCTCCGCCCAAATGACAAAGTACTATAATTGTACATAAAATATGGCATATTTAACCAGTTCTGCAATATTCAATGGGAAAGCAGAGGAAGAGGAAAAAAATGATTGGAAAAAGAAGAAGACGAAGAAAAAGAAGAAGAAGAAGAAGAAGAAGAAGAAGAAGAAGAAGAAGAAGAAGAAGAAGAAGAAGAAGAAGAAGAAGAAGAAGAAGAAGAAGAAGAAGAAGAAGAAGAAGAAGAAGAAGAAGAAGAAGAAGATATTTTGCTCTCTTTATTTCTAAGATTTTCCAAAGTATACCTTTCTAATCAAAACATCCGACTTAAAAATATGTTACATCGATATTTCTCAATTACCTCTGACTTTACGCCACATAAATCTCAATTGCTCTTACTTCCATCTGCTTTCATAATGTTTATTTCACACAAACAATAGAAACAACACAAACGGGTTTAAAGCATGCGCATGAAGACATTGTGTCCTGTTGATGAACGATCAATTATATTCTATGGAAACTTGAAAGAACTGCCAAGCGATTCACAGATGGTTTGCGTTAATCCTTCAGGTAAACACCACCAGATGGTCAGAAACTAAAATGATTGATCCACTGCTACAAAGGACACAATTTCGCGAGTTGTATCATGTGAACAATGTTGGCAAACATTGATATTTATTTATCGGTGATCAAACAAGTCATTGCCGAGATCTGACCAAAGTTTAAAGGCATTGTGTCTGGAAATGCTATTACAACGATTATACCAGGTACAAAGACTTTAATATCCACGAATAGTTTCTTTTAAACATCGGTTGAGATTTTAAGAGAACTTTAGTCTGCAATAATATCAAAAGGCAAGGGGCAAGACTTTCAACATTTTTCTGTTTCGTAAAATAAAAACATTTTCAGGAGCATCAATATTTTAAAAGAGTGTTAGATAACACTCAAAGAGAAAAAAAATTATGACTCTGAAAGAAATTGTGAGTGTGCTTTTTTTATTTTTTTTTTTAAAACTATTCTTCATGCAGAATGGCATGTTCTTCAAAGCTAAGCACGGAACCCATGACGTTGTAAGATCAATAGACGCACCGATCTCTATCTCTGATACATCTGTAGTTCTGTATAAGATTACGTTAATGATTTGTTCCGAGGTTTGTAATACAGCAATCCCGGAGATTTGCCGGCCCGGTTTCTGAGACAGGCCCGTACACAAGCTGCCTGGCCCAGTGGAGCTGGTGGTTTTGTGCCACGGCTGTGCGGACTCCACGCCAGGAAACAGCCTCGCCGCGCCAGGCCGCCCAAGACAGATGGCACTGTCGTCTCTCTTTTATTCGGGCCGGCTGAGCTAGAAGAGGCCACGCAAAACTAACAACAAGATTACGTGCAATTTCAGGTTTTTGCAGAGGAATTTTTGTCCTTTTTTATTTACTTGTATTTTTTTTTTAACTTTTCTCACTGGGGAGAGGACAAATTGAAAAGAAAATAATTCAAGTTTATAAAAATAAGAAACCCAACGTGTTGGGGAACTATGGATTTCGTGTTTTTGTTAGTAAATATAACATAGTTAAATGGTTCCAATTAAATATTTTCTAATTTGAAATCTAAATATCTGAATTGATTTTTCTTGGTTATTTTTGGTTAGCTATATCGTTGTAATACACATTTTGCCTTTTACTTAGCTTTTTTTGCTTTGAAAAATAAGTTTTAATTTATTTTAGATTTATTTTTCTAGAGAGGATGCACAGAGCAAAATATAATTGGTTTATATCGAAATTAAATTGCAAATAAAAAAGAAAACAACTCCACAATAAAACTCGCACTCTTATTGTTTTCTTTTTATAGTTTCTCCGCTTGATTTTGGTTTATCGTTTATCCATCTATAATTAGTTGCATACGTCGATTTATCTCTTTACACATCTAATCTTTTTCTCCGCATGGATACTCATCAGTTGCATATTGTTTTTCTCCTTTCCTCTCTCTTTCTCCCTCCCCCCTCTCTCTCTCTCTCCCTCTCTCTCTCTCTCTCTCTCTCTCTCTATTCTTCTTCTTCTTCTTCTTCTTCTTCTTCTTCTCCTTCTCTCTACCCGTAAGCTTGTCTTCATCTAGCAATCTAAACATATATCTCTCTTGCCCGTTCATCCTCTTTCTTTCGATATTTCTTTATTTGCTCTGCCTTTATTTCTCTTTCTGCATCTCTTTATTCCTTGATCTATATCTTTCTCTCTTGTATTTTTTTCTATATATTTATATATAAACCATATATAATAATTCATGTTAACTCAGGTTTTTTTCCTCGTCCTATCTTTTCCCTTCAATCTGTGGCAGACGATTTCCTACATTCTGTTTTATCTTTATTGACAAAGCAATCCATTACCCTCTGTCCGACTTAATCTTCTTGCTAGACATAATAAAATCGCTCCAAGGAACAGAACTTGCCCCTCCCTACTCACCCACAACTCACAACTCCCGATGAAAGTATTCAAGCAGGTTTTATAACTAAACTAAGTGTTTCTCTAGACGGAGCCGTATACTCTATAGACTCTCTTCACATTGAAAAAAAATGTTTTTATTACTGGTAAGTAGAGCTGTTTGCATTATGGTCTTCAGTTAATGATATTCAACATTATAGAGATAACAACAATACAAACCCCGAAGCAAAATTCTTCGTTTCTGTTGTTTTTTTGTTGTTGTTTTTTTTTTGTTGTTGTTGTTGTTGTTGTTGTTTTCTGGGGAGGGGGGGGGGTGGTGTTGTGTTTTTTTTTTCTAACACGAAGAAAACATAGCATATCTGTAACGAGAACCCACGAATCAATTTCGACATTTCGGTCACGAACCAAACGAACATTGTCTCGCATTTCATCGTTAACAAAGAAGTTCAGAGATCGGATTGCAAATATTGTGTTGATCCCAACAGGTGGCGAACCTGAAGTGAAAGTCTGTCATAAAATTGCTTTTTATCAATAAAATTCTTAGTATTGAAAAAAAAATAATGGTTAAACGATTTAGCTATCTTTGTTATGCATTTTGTATAAACATGCAGATTGTTGTTCTAGAATCAAAATGCATTGTAACAATGACATGGAAAAAATTGAACAAGCCATCCGTATAGAGTAATCATGAGCAGAAACAAAAGAAACAGGATAGAACAAATACCTTAAGTTACTATTTGAGAGTGGTTTTGCTTAGCAATATAACATTTTCTAAGTTTTCTAGAGGATTTTACATGGTAACAGCGTCTTTTCGTTGAACCAGAAATCTCTGTTTATCTCTATCGCCGTTCAAATGCAAGAGCTCCGACTTAGACGCCTCAGTGGACTCTCCAATATCCTTCTTGGTTTGGAGTTAACTAAGAGTTCGCCTGCAAGAACGGGACTCGTGAACTAAGACCCGACTCCACCATCAGCGTCCCGTCCATCTTAAACTTAAGATCGCCTTAGTTTTTAGTTGAACGCTCCACCAGTTGAGCTATCTGGCGCCGCTAGATTGTGTTGTAGAATGCAGCAGGTGAAGAATGAACGTCGGATCGTTTAGAAAGGTGGCACCGTCCAGTGCGGTGACAAACCCTCTGTTAAAAAAAAAAAATAATAAAAAAAAAGTCAGAAAAAACTACATGACAAATAACAGAAAAAAAAAACTTGAAGTACACCTGCAAGTATAATATTCATTCTCAAACTAGAATTGAAAGTTTCATCTGCAATTTATCTTAAAAGTCTGCGCAAATATTATGTGGATGCAATATTTATATTCTCTATCTAACATTGCAAGATAGTTATAAATTAGCCAAAAGTGACAAATATATTAATTTTATTTATCAGTTTGAAGATGTCCTGGCGGAGTAGCACTAAGAAGTTTTAATGTTATTTTTAATATTAGAACGTCGTGGTTTTTAGCTTCTACAAAAAGACCCAATTTCATCGAATCTCTTCCTATAGCACTGAAGGCTTCAATGTGGAGGGGAATTTAAAATGCTGTTCATATTCCATGGCGCGACCTCTCAATCTTCTTTAATCAGACTTTCCTGTCTCATTCTCTGCATCTATGCCGGCAACTACTCGCTCCGCCATGATGACGGTGAAGAGAAGTGCCTAGTTTCTTCAGTTAGATCTAGATTCTGAATCTTGTCACAAAGTGGATATAGCATGAAAAAGAAAACTTATCAAATGCAACGTCCTTACAAAAAATTCCCGTAATATTGATATGGTGTTATTCCGTTTATAAAGAATCAGATTTTGGCGTCTTTTGTTAAAATTTATTGTGAAATGCCAGTGCGTTAGTGGTGCGCTCTCTAGCTAAATTACTTTCATGGTTGATGCGTAGTCACACGTTGGTTCAGTGGATAAACGGCTGTGGATGGCTTTCGCCCTGGGTCTCACAGTGATGGATAACATTACTTTTTTTTTCTCCCGGCGATTCTTAGTTTTATAAAATCACATACAGCAGCGAACTACTTTTCTACCTGCCAGCCTATCTGCCTCTCTAATTTCTTAAAATCTCAATGTACCAGCGAATTTTTCTCCATATTTTCTTAAGAAATGTACAAATCGACTTAATTCTCCGAACAATCCTATACGCCCCCCCTATTGAACTAACAAGTTATAACCTATCTAGACATTGAACCATGCACCCACTCTGCCTTGTCAAAGTGCCGGTCATAAGTTGAAATGGACAAAACACAAGGGACAAGTGATTCTGGTTTTTTTTTATCAGACGTGGCACAAAGTCGTACAAAGTCATGTATGCTGGTGTTTAGATTTTTGTTTGTTTTTGTTTTTGTTTTTTTTTTTTGTTTTTTAATATGAGAAACGTTTCTGAGCCATTCCTTAAAACTGCTCGTTTTTTTTCCCTTGTTCTGAAATCTAATTTTTCCCCTTGTCCTGAAATCTACATCTGTGTTTTATTTGTCGTTAGCCGATCTTCAACAGGTTGTTTCATGACAACGTCTGGACATGTTTTGTTTGAAAATCCGCTTAAACTTTGTGAAGTTTAGCGGAAACTTTGACATACCATAAACATGTAAGAGAAGTAGCCAACCTGTTGTCGATGAAAGACTCTCAACATCCGAACACAAACACAGAATGTACCTCCGCTTTGTAATCACTGCTGTCTTAGTGTATGACCTTCTCAATCAGTGCGTCTGTCAGATTTAATTTTTTTTTGTTTTGCCCTGAAACTTATGGAATGTTCAGTGAAAGAGATTGATCTTGCATATCTGTATATGTTTATGATACGACTGGCCAAGTCTGATAATAGATAAGTCCATGCAATAGCTGATAAGTTTTCGACAAAATGTAACCATTATCAACAGAATATAGAATTCTATGAAGACATGAAAAAGTCTTAATTCGCTGGGTTTTTTTTTCGTTTATATATTCGGCCTAGTTCGTACCCACCCTGATCCTAAATGTCTGTCCAATATAGCACTAAATCATAGACAAGTCTGTCAGTCTGGTGTTAGCACTTCACTGGCTGACCAGCAGCTGACCACTATCACCGTCACAGACCGTGGCCTGAGGGTTGATTAGCTTCTCAAATCGATCTGACAGCTTCCGAGCCAAGCAGGGAAGATTAGCGGGGTGTTGGAGTACAGACTAGACAGTGTAGTGTTCAGAGGGTGAGATACAGTCTGGATAAGCCAGAGAATTTCAAGTAACCAAAAGACGACGCTGTAACTTTGTAACGACACGAAGTTCATGGAGTCCTTTAGAATAGTTATAGACTCCTTCACACTGAATTACTCTCTTTCTTTGTTTCTCTCATTCTCTCTCTCTCTCTCTCTCTCTCTCTCTCTCTCTCTCTCTCTCTCTCTCTCCCTCTCTTCTCCACTCTCTCTCTATACTCACTCTCTGTCTTTATTTCTCTGTCTCTCTTTCTTTCTCTCACTCTCTGTCTTTCTTGTTCTCTCTACCTCTCTTTCTCTCCTTCTTTACACTTATATCTCTATTTGCTCACTTCTATCTATCTTTTTTATCTGTTTATCTCTCTAGCTCCAGCTCTTTCTCATTCTTTCATTCTCTGTTTACTTTTAATTCGGCAATTATTCCTTCTTCATCATCATCATCATCATCATCATCATCATCATCATCATCATCATCATCACCATATCACCACATGCAAAGAAATTTTACCCATTAGTTTAAAACTTCAACCCCATCAAAATAAATCGCGGAAAAGTTTGCACAATTCGTATGGTAGTTCTCTGAATGTCAGTGTGTTCTGTCTTGAAAGGAAACCCAGGAGAAGTAAAGCTTCTTAGAGTCGGGCTCCCTGTGCCTGCTTGTGGCAGCCTCTGTTTAGTTTGTGAATTAGGCACAGCCGCTGCTCCATTAAAAAGGAATTAGATTTAGATTAAGGTAGTTATTGGATTTTCAGATTTGCTTTCCCTTATATGTAAAGATGCCTGCGTTTTTTGGATCTCTACCCTAACATTTCATATCTCAGACGATGAAAATACTTAAAGTGTAATTAAAAAAAAATATTATGACCAAAGTTTTATATTTTATGTGGATTGCTTTGTATAATATCTTTTTGTGTTTAGATCTGTTTTTTTTCTGTTGTCGATGCTAAAGCTGTTGCTGTTGCACGCCTTCGGTCTTTGCTTTCAACTTTGTTTTCCAAACTTCACTAACCATTTGAGTGTCTGCTACAACAGCGCGGTGGAATGTTTTTTTTTTCTTCTGGACTAGATACTATGGGTGAATTTATAAAAAGATCGGGCTCGGGCATTTTGATTAGGACTGGCGTCTTGATCCTTAGAGCTCACCTTTACTAGGATTGTTTTTCACGTTAGAAAGAACCGATTCATCGGATATAACGTTACTGCTGATAGTACTAGCTTTAGGCTAACTCGGTTTCTTTCTATTGCTTTGATGAAGACTCAACTCTATTTTTCGCGTCGAAAACAAACGTTTCTTTTTAACAGTTTTCGTCGTTTTTTTTTTAAACTGAAAATATATAGCTTTTTTTATAAGCAGTAATCTACTCACTAAAGCTTTTATGATGAATGTAGATTTCCAACCGGTTCACTTAAATAATTGTTGGTTTTTTTTTCATCCATAACCTCCAGCTTAATAGGTTCATGAAAGACCATAAAAATCGTTTGTGGATAATGAAGGTCAATACTTTGCTTTTCGTCAG
The DNA here is from genome assembly GCA_033675545.1 of Elysia crispata. Lineage (NCBI taxonomy): Eukaryota > Metazoa > Mollusca > Gastropoda > Plakobranchidae > Elysia > Elysia crispata. The sequence continues at coordinate 125,591 of JAWDGP010001056.1, read as the reverse complement.
CAAAAAGGAAATAAAACGTCCTTGAGAAGCTGTACAAAACACAATCGCTGAGACAGAGCGATGATTCTCTAGTTCTAGTTTAAATAGGGACTGAATGCATCGATCACTTTTAGCGTTATAGCTCTGGGGAATTTAAACTGCTAAATTCCATAGCTACTATAATAGTGGTTATTTACTGTGTGTTTTTCTTTCTTGGCCGAACCAATGTGATTGTGAATCTGTCATATTAACATCACATTTCAAGCCATGGCATAAATTATGTTTAGTTATTGTACCAAGATTTTTCAGATCGATTCTTCGGAGATTTCATTCCTTCTCATAGAGCCTATACTTAATTTCGATTCCGCCTGGATTTGTAAATCGATTCTTCTGAGGCATCATTCCTTCTCATACAGCCCATAATTATATTCGATTCCGTCAGAATTTGTAGATCGATTATTGTGGAACATCATTCCTTCTCATGGAGCCTATACTTATATTCGATTCCGCCAGAATTTGTAGATCGATTCTTCTGCTATTTCCTCTCTTCCCTGCGTATAAGAAAAGCGCGCTGAGCGTGGATTGTGAACTGTGTGGAGAGGAAAGTGTTTCCAAATGATGTGAGGAGGCCGTCGACAACAGCATTGTTTCGAATGTTGCAATCTTCTAACAATATCAGTCTGATCTCAGGCAAACAGCTCGTATTGATTGGAACTGTCAAATTCATTGGATATCGGGACATCAGAGCTCTCTCCTCAAACATTGACCTTACTCATGTTTTGCCTGGTTTCATTTTGTTCTTGGTTTCTTTCAGGTTTTACATTTTGAGATAATTTGAATTGAAATAAAGACGTTCAACTTTAAAATATTAGTATATATATATATATATATATATATATATATATATATATATATTTTGATCATGTTTTATTGCTTATTTTTTCAAACATTTTCACACATGCCACTAATTTTACGGGCGCAGAGCGATGAACATAGTTATGTAACAAATTATTTTATTCTTTAAAAAAAAAAAGGATGGAACATAATTATAGTAACATATCAACTAATGCACATCTCTTACAAACTAAAACTACATTTTATATATAAAAATGATTTGTATAATTGTATACCCCTGAAAAAATATGTTTTTTTTTATGCACAGAAGTATTGCAATCATAAATAAATCTACTTTAAACCAATTTATTCATTGTTTATTTGGGTTTCCTTATTGCTTTATTCACACCAATATAAAGCTCTTGTCAAATTAAGAGCTCCCAGGAAGTTCAAAAATAAAACTATGAGTCGCTAATGAATTTTCCTTTCCTTTGACCTCGATTCCCGTGTTTACAAAGCAGGAGATCGACTCATCATGTACTTTCCCTCTGTGTTTTTAAATCGTTTTTAATTAGAAATCTATTAGAAATCTATTAGAAATCTGTAAATTTTCGCATTGAGTGCACAAAAGTTAAGTGCCTAGAGAGCGCGCAGTTATTTAAACCTAGATGATGGTAAATGTTTTAAAAAAATCTGTAGAAAGATTTGGCTTTTAAAAAAAAAATTAGTTAACTATTCCTATACTTAAAGCCTCCACCTGAAAAAAAAAAACAACTTTCACAAAAGAAGTTCGCTCGTGATTTAGTGGAATATTAAGTTGCAGTTTTGCGTCTAGATTGAATATTGAGATTTAATGATCTCGATAAAATGCTAGGTGAGCCTCCGCCTTTGTTGTTCCACTGAAATGATTTGTGTGGACTGTGTTTATGGGATCCGAACAAACAGTAACTGGAGGGGCCCCTCATCAGGTCCTCGATGCTTGTTTCCCCTTGTGTAATCGGAAGTGAGTGATTATCTCGAGATGGGCAGGAAACTCGTACCGGGCGATAGTAACAACCACTATCTTGATTCTCCTCTGGTTTCCTGACAGAACCACAACCACGTACATTATTTATGGCCGTGCGTGTTTGCTGAGAGGCGAACATGGTGTGGGCCCGAACCAGACTTGACTGTAGGATAGTATAAATAGTCGCTTTGCCCAATTTTCAATCAGTTGAGACGTGACTGTATGGAAGTAAAACATTCACATTAACCAACTTTAAATGATGGGAGACGTCATTGTAAGAAAGTAAAACATTCACTTTACCCACCTTTAAATCAGAGGAGACGTGCTGTAAGAAAGTAAAACATTCACTTTACCCACCTTTAAATCAGAGGAGACGTGCTGTAAAAAAGTAAAACATTCACTTTACCCACCTTTAAATCAGAGGAGACGTGCTGTAAGAAAGTAAAACATTCACTTTACCCAACTTTAAAGCATGGGATACGTCACTGTAAGAAAGTAAAACATTAACTTTGCCCAACTTTAAATTATAGAAGACGTGAATGTATGAAAAGAAAATATTCGCATAACCCACCTTTAAATCATAGAAAACGTGACTGTATGATGTTGAAAATATTCGTATTGCCCAACTTTAAATCATAAAAGATGTGACTATATGAAAGTACAAAGAGTGGCACTACCAAACCTTAAATCATAGAAGACGTGACAGTATAAAAAAATTGAGACATTACAAAACCTTAAATCATAACACCTTGACAGAATGAAAGTAAAAATATTGCATTACTAATTCTAAATTTCAGCATTTAAATTAGTCATGTATAAGTTGACATTTCATTTTTCTCTTAACTTTTTTGTTACTTTTTTTCACTTGTTATATACGTCTCTATCTTTCTTGCTCTCTCCCTGGCGCTCCTTCTCTCTCTGTCTCTCTTTATCTGTGTCTGTCCCTCTCCTCTCTCTCTCTCTCTCTCTCTCTCTCTCTCTCTCTCTCTCTCTCTCTCTCTCTTTTCGTCTCCACTGTATTACTGTATCTATTTTTATGCCCCCCCTCTCCCCACACACACGCACACCCTCTCCCTTTTTGTCGATCTTATAACATATCCGTATGTATTATTCACGGATATAGATCTCTCTTGCTCTCTATGTTATATTGAACCGTGTCAGCATTACTCACCCTCGAATCCCCATATCTTCTGTTTTTATACAGCGGGTATGAACAATACATTAAGATTCTGAGAACAGCCTGAGACTGTGTGTGAATGCTCATACACGAGAAATCCCATCTCATTTGTCATGCCGATACACATCTCACATAGAATCATTCGATGCTAAGCTTCTGGCTGAATGTATATAGATATATTACTGAATCCCTTTAAACCGTAATAACTCATTCTGCCTCTCTGACAGTATGGATCTGCTGTGTCCAGCTGCTTTACTAGAACAGGTCAGACAGTCGCTGGAGACCAATGGTCCTCAACTTGGGAAGTAGAACTGAACAAAGAAATGTAAACCTATCTGTGACACATCCGTCAAAGCTTATTTATGTCAAAACTTGATTGCACTCAGGTTTCTGTCGAAATTAATGTTTTAGAATTGCTGTCACTAAGTTTGTTTTAAATAGTAAAAAAATTATTAAGTTGTGTATTACTTTCAATCCAATCAGAAAAGGTTAACAGCAAAGGAATAAAAATCCACTGCAATTCTTTTCATCGCATTACGACAAACTATTGAGTTCTAAATTCATTTCAATATCAAGATGGTAGAAAAGACCAGAGTCTGTGAAGCCACCCCGAAAAAGCATACAATGCACAGGCTTATTGTTCGCCTCTCTTATAAAATATAAGTAGTTACAAAAAACATAGGCCTTTTAGCTTGGGGTGAAAGTATTTCTTAAAATTAAACATCAGCTCATTTTATAGAAATTCGATGAAGCCAGAAAGCAAAAGAAATGAGGGAATCCCTTTGGGAACAAAATCGATATTACAACCTGACACGGACAAAGTGTAAACGGAAGTGAAGTATTCTGTTATCATTGAAATCCAGGAATTTCTATGGAAGCTAGTAACAATGTTTACACGAGTCAGTAGCTGTAGGATTTGATAAAAGTAACTCTGCCAGTTTCAGGTTATTGATATTATTTTTTTTTTCGTCTTGAGTTTGGGTCTCAGTGCTCGATTTGTTTGAATCTTGTGCAGTGAATGTGCTGCAACTTAACTAAAGAAACTTCAAATACAAGTTGTTTTTCTTATCCCTCAGTTGTGTTGCTTTATGCAAGAGTTCTATGACTCAGACTTTAGGCTGACCTCTTTCTTTCTGTCTGTCTGTCTGTCTGTCTGTCTGTCTGTCTGTCTGTCTGTCTCTCTCTCTCTCTCTCTCTCTCCCTCTCTCTCTCTGTCTCTTTCTCTCTCTCTCTTTCTGTCTCTCTCTTTGTCTTCTCTGTCTCTCTCTGTCTCTGTATCTCTCTTTCTGTCTCTCTATGTCTCTCTCTCTCTCTCTCTCTCTCTATTTATTGATCTCCCTTCTCGCTCTCTCCCTCTGTCAGTCTGTTTCCCCACAAACATAGATCATAAATAACTGATAATCCAAAAAAAAAAACAACTGTTGACATCGATCTTAGAAAGGGTAATAAACTAAAAGTACATTTTGAGTATTATCTATTGCAGTGTCACTGCATTTTTCAGTTCGTTTGTGGAACATTCGAAATGATCGTTAGATGTCAATTTTTTTTTTTAACATTACACTTAACATTTCAAAAATAGCTTATGCCCTTTTATAACGTGTGAGTAAAAAGTAAAATCTTTAGGCCTGTAAAAAGAAACACAACATAAAAATGTCATGCATAAAAAGAACCCTATAAGTTACGAAAAGATAGCAGGTAAAAACTCAAATCAAAAGAAATATTTTATTTCTTTTCCTTCTAAAATGGATTCAAACTTAGCGAGCAATTCTCACCCATTACTAGACAGACCCATGGACCCGCCCAACCACAGTCCTGTCTGTTCGATGTAGTGAGATCGATGAGATTCTGTATGGTATGCATGAGATGTTAGATATGACGCAGGTGATAGTGGTTTATAGTAGAGAGTGACAAAAATGAGGTTTGTTCGCATCAGTCGGTACTGATAACATAATAAAAACATTGTTGTTGGTGTGATGTCATGTCAGATGTTATATTTAATGAGGTTTGTTCGCATCAGTCGGTACTGATAACATAATAAAAACATTGTTGTTGGTGTGATGTCATGTTAGATGTTATATTTAATGGCGTAGTTGAGACTTTTGCTGGGGGAAAATGAGCGCGTAATATCATATTATGAACTGTTTAATAAACTGGCTTTTAGTACAAGATTACCGCAAGCTAACAATAATCATGTATATAATTACTTTTTTTTCCAAATTTCCTAGATCTCTCTGAGGAAGAAAAGATTGATGGATAGTCGCAAGTTGTTGGGCACTAGTCCTGAACTTGGGGGATTCATGATTTGGATGCATCTTTGATTAATGGCGTTAAAATGTAATTGGTGTATCTAGTTTTTTATTTACCGTGACACCCGGTGGATCTGGTAAGTCAGCAAGTTGAGACTGTGGGTCTCTCCGTCTTCTCGAGTTTCCTACACTTAAGAGACCATGTGAGTTACCGTTCCTACCGTTTGATATCTTAGTATTCAGAGTTAAAAGCTGCCGATGCTCAACACTCTCATGACTTAATTACCACGCTGGCATGCCGCTATGGATAGAGTTGCGCTAGTAACTTGTGTCCAAAAACGCGAGCAAATTGAAATCAGGTTCTTTAACTGTTTTACTCTCGATAGGGCCGAAGTTAAGTTCGTGTAGATATGATGTGCTTAGGTTTAACATGTCTGCGTTTTCGGTCATTTACAGATTTAAGTATTTTTAACTTCTATTTATAAAATAAATTTTTCTGGGTTTAATTTTTTTTGTTTTATTTAAAGGCAGGCATGTGCCAGATAGGGATAGATGTAATAAAAGATGATAATTCAATATAAGATAAAGCAGGTTTGAACTGCTTAGGACGAGCCTGTTGGCAGCAAAACGATAAAACACATTACTTCCATAGACCCAGGCAGCAAAACGATAAAACACATTACTTCCATAGACCCAGGCAACAACGATAAAACACATTACTTCCATAGACCCAGGCAGCAAAACGATAAAACACATTACTTCCATAGACCCAGGCAACAAGGATAAAACACATTACTGCCATAGACCCAGGCAACAAGGATAAAACACATTACTGCCATAGACCCAGGCAACAAGGATAAAACACATTACTGCCATAGACCCAGGCAACAAGGATAAAACACATTACTTCCATAGACCCAGGCAACAAGGATAAAACACATTACTTCCATAGACCCAGGCAACAACGATAAAACACATTACTTCCATAGACCCAGGCAACAAGGATAAAACACATTACTTCCATAGACCCAGGCAACAACGATAAAACACATTACTTCCATAGACCCAGGCAACAACGATAAAACACATTACTTCCATAGACCCAGGCAACAACGATAAAACACATTACTTCCATAGACCCAGGCAACAACGATAAAACACATTACTTCCATAGACCCAGGCAACAACGATAAAACACATTACTTCCATAGACCCAGGCAACAACGATAAAACACATTACTTCCATAGACCCAGGCAACAACGATAAAACACATTACTTCCATAGACCCAGGCAACAACGATAAAACACATTACTTCCATAGACCCAGGCAACAACGATAAAACACATTACATCCATAGACCCAGGCAACAACGATAAAACACATTACTTCCATAGACCCAGGCAGCAAAACGATAAAACACATTACTTCCATAGACCCAGGCAACAACGATAAAACACATTACTTCCATAGACCCAGGCAACAACGATAAAACACATTACTTCCATAGACCCAGGCAACAACGATAAAACACATTACTTCCATAGACCCAGGCAACAACGATAAAACACATTACTTCCATAGACCCAGGCAACAACGATAAAACACATTACTTCCATAGACCCAGGCAACAACGGACAGGCTCGTAAATGTAGAGAAGTCTTTTAGTACTATTGTCAGTTTGTCAACAATCTGTTGATACTGCACTGGTGAGTGAGGGAGACACAGAGAGAGAGAGAGAGAGAGAGAGAGAGAGAGAGAGAGAGAGAGAGAGAGAGAGAGAGAGAGAGAGAGAGAGAGAGAGAGGAGTAACAAGCCTAGAGAAAGATAATGTTTGTTCTGGATTTTTGTTTTCATATTTTAACCTGAGCGTTTTCAATATGAAAAGTATAATAAAAGATTCAGTTAAGAGTTCTTAGCATTTTTTTGTACAAAAGCTTGAACTGCCATGTAGAGATTAATAGATTTATTCGATCCGAGTTCAAGCGTGTGTCTACACTGAAAGAACGCTACCAGGAAAATAATACCTTCCTTTGATAAATTGTCCAGACTTTCTTAGCAATCATATTTGATCTATGTCCGCCGAGGAAAAGAAATATGGAAGCTTTATTTTTATTTTTCTTGAAGAGAGAAACACGTTTGGTTTATCTTCCAGACAAAAGACAGAAAAAAAATCATTATTTAAAAAGATAAGAACAGTGTTTTCTCCTTACTTTCTGAAGACCCGTAGGCGCGACATAATTTCCAGATTCTCTTTTAGAATGTCTTGAATTTTTTTTTTTTTTTTTTTGTTCTTTTCTAAAGAAGCGAATTCTGGATTCCATCTAGATCTAGTGTCTTCGGCGCAAAAATAAATGATCACCTGCAAGATGGGTCTGCGAAGTTTCGTTGCTGTCACCACAATAAGATTTAGAGCTTTCCCGCACCTATCAGCAACCCAGCGAGGTGGGAACTCACAGTAACCGGAACCAAGGACCAACTAGAGATCTCCACAGTCAGCTTATTGTTCTAAGTTTGGTTTATTGTCTCCTGGCACAGGTCGTCCTAGGAAACAGGTCTACCGTTGGTTTTCATTGCTGACATCTTCATCCAGAGCGAGAGGTCTTGTAAATCTCGCAGTTAGAGCTCTCTTTTAATGTCAGAGGGTTTACTCGAAGAGAATATGGTTTAAAAAATAGTTTAATTTCTTACAACAATACAAAACCCGCAGATCATTGCGGCTTTAACTGTGCGTTTAAGATCTAGTGTCTGCTTATAACATAATTTAATTTTAGGACTCGTAGAAAGGAAACAGTTTAAAGATTGCATGACAAACCGAGTCCCATGGATAACAGATGGAGATGATCACGGCTTGCCGCGCTGGGTAACAATGTCATAATTATGAAGTGGTTGAAGCGGGAAGGCTTGGTGGAGACGAGCTCTCACAAAAACCGGTTTCGGTGGTTCCTGAGAACAAGGCATGAAGGGCACAGTTAGGGAGGATGCTCTCCTGTGAGAGCTAGAGAGAGACGAGAAAAGCAACTAAATCACAGGAAGTTGATAATGTCTGAAATGATAAAACCAGTGCATGCGGAAAACATGAGTGAAACGAGATAAACATCAAATGACTGGGATAAAACAAAAACCCTTTTACGATTTTATAGTTGTAGACAATCTTTCCTCAAGCCTCTTCATGCTTTACTGTAAGACCGTCTTCAGCTAATGAAAAGCTCCCGCAGTTGAGCACTCTTATCAATTGTTCAATTGTTCTTATCAATTGTTCAAATTAATTTTAAACTATATATATATATATATATATATATATATATATATATATATATATCAAAATAGAAGATGTATTTAAAATAGAAGACGTTTCGCTTTCATTGGCTTCATCAGTGACTTTACAAAAAGAAAAAAAAAACATCTTCTATGTTAAATATATGTATATATATATATATATATATATATATATATATATATTTATTTATTTCTTTTTAAACAAATTCATTGTCTTTGAGCTCAAGGTGTGGATGTTTTTATATTTTTCTTACATTTTTCAAACATCTTCGTTTACCTCTACATTTGAATTGGTCTTCGAACATAAGCTGCATGTGTGTGTATATATATATATATCTAGTGGTGCTTCCAGAAGAGAATCAATCTCGACAGACAAGGAAGCTGAATGTTTCAGTTTAGGCGGAGCAAATCCCGGCCTTGTCAGTTGTCACGGCCATCCTCTCCGCCAGGAATCCGTGTATTTCCGTGACGCTCTCCGTGGTGTGTGGGAGCGAGGCGGGTTGGGAAACCCCTCAGCTGATAGACTCAGAGCGACAACAAGGATGTAGGGAAATTCCTACCACACTAAGGATTCATTATCTGCTCCATAGGCGCCGCTCAACAATTTTCGGAAAGAGCAATCATAACAGGCCCATAAAAGCATATAACTGCAGCAACTTTCTTTAAGTATCCCACAGTTTTTTTTTCTTTTTAAGTTTAAATATATGTAATTATATCTTTTAAAATGGTTCTATACAACCTTACACAAGTAATGTTAATTTTAATCATTAAATGAATGATTTGCGAAAGAAGTAGAAATTTCTCGCATTTTTTCTTAACTGCAAAAATAATAATAATAATTATAATAATAATAATAATAATAATAATAATAATAATAATAATAATAATAATAATAATAATAATAATGATAATAATAATAATAAAAATCAAACCCTAACTGCTGTTAGTTCACTATTAAACTATTAATCTTATAAAGTTTTGATTCTCTGCTGACATTTCAACTTCTAAATGCATTTGGCGTTGATTAGGAGTAATAATAAAAGAAGAAATATAAGAAGGAGAAAAAAGGAGAAGAATATGTAGTTTTGTGGTATAAGTAGTAGTTGTAGTAGTAGTAGAAGCAGCAGCGATAATGATAGCAGTAGTAATAGCAGCAGCAGCAGCAGCAGCAGCAGCAGCAGTAGTAGTAGTAGTAGTAGTAGTAGTAGTAGTAGTAGTAGTAGTAGTAGTAGTAGTAGTAGTAGTAGTAGTAGTAGTAGTAGTAGTAGTAGTAGTACAGATCGAAGTAGCAGTAGGATGATAATTAGTAAGAAGTGAATGAGCAATAGAATAGTTGCAGTATTAGTGGTTCACGTAGTATTAGTATTATTATTCGCATTAGTAGAAGTAAATATCTTAGTAGTAGAAATAGCATACTGGTAATAGTGGTAGTAAAACTAGCAGTGTCACACTAACAGTAAAAGTTTAAAATAGCTTAATGCCCCCAACTCTCTCTCTCTCTCTCTCTCTCTCTCTCTCTCTCTCTCTCTCTCTCTCTCTCTCTCTCTCTCTCTCTCTCTCTCTCTCTCTCTCTTTCTCTTTCTCTCTCTCTCCCTATCTATCTATCTCTTCCCTCCCCATCTTTGTCATCCTCTCTCCCTCCCTCTCGCTCTGGTCCTCAATGTCTGACACCGATATCATTGCTACTAATATTTAGGTAACAACATTGCATGTCAGTTCTTGGAACCCGAATAGTTTTAACAGGAATTGTTACGTTTACCAACGCAAGATCGTCATAGCATTTTTCTCCGTCATGCAACAGAAGTATAAGATAAAAATCAAAACGGCTTCTTTAAAAATTGAAAAAAAAAAATTATTTATATTGTTGTGACTCAGCATCATGAAATAAACGTAAAAATCATTGATAAAATGAATGTAAACATAATATATTTATATATATATATATATATATATATATATATATATATATATATATATATATTCCTTTTTTTTACTTCTTTATTATGAAAAACATATTCTGATATGAAGAACTTGTAAATGAATCTGGTTTTTTTTTTTGCTATTTACAAATGTACAATATTATGTTTTTTCGTTTTTGTTTGTTTTTCAAGAAATCGCTTTTCTCCTTCTCTTCCAGTTATTTTATCCTTCATAACAGAACAGTATATTTTAGATCCGTATGTGGCATCCTCCACTGCCAAATCCCGGGGAGAAATCTCCACGTTTGTCATGTTTACTGAAGATCTCCGTGGCGGCGGGATAATCTAGAGCTGGTTCCTCTAATCTGACAATACAGAAGTCGATGGGATTAACTCCCGGAGGGAATGTGGCGAATAGTTGTACAATGTTTGAACAGGACACATTCTCTCTTCGTGATGTTGACATTGCTTCGATACTTTTTTTCGTGTAAGTCTCGACTCTCTCTCTCTCTCTCTCTCTCTCTCTCTCTCTCTCTCTCTCTCTCTCTCTCTCTCTCTTTTGCTCTCTCTCTCTCTCTCTCTCTCTCTCTCTCTCTCTCTCTCTCTCTCTCTCTCTCTCTCTCTCTCTCTCTCTCTCTCTCTCTCTCTCTCTCTTTCTTTTTTTTCTCTATGTTTATTTCAATCTGTTTGACAAGTTATATGAGTAGTTGGTTCTCTGGATAATTCTTAATCGTGTGACCGTTAACCTTTCGTCTCTATCTCTCTTAGTTCTCATCTATCCATATATCTTTTTGCCTTTTCACCCTTTGTATTTAATTCTGCACATCTTTCCCTCGATATTTTGTTCTTTCTCTCTCTCTCTCTCCTACAAACAAACGTTTCCTATATCTGTTTGTCCATGACTATGTGTGACTCAATGTCTGTCAGCCTGTCCTTCCCTCTATTTTTCATTCTCTTCTGTCTTTATTACACATGCACTCGCATATTGATTTTCTAATATTCTTAGGTCATTTAATTGCACGCAAAGCAACTTCCACCCCCAACCTCTCTCTCTCTCTCTCTCTCTCTCTCTCTCTCTCTCTCTCTCTCTCTCTCTCTCCCACACACACACGATTTGATGAAGCCACAATAAAGGCGAAACGTTTATATGTTAAATCTATACTTGTGTTGTTTCTTTTTTTAGTGCCGTAGTTATAAAGTTGTGTGCCTGGCTCTCTTTAGACCCTCCCCCCGCCCTCCCCTCTCTCTCTCTCTTTTTCTCTAATTCCTCTCTCAGCTTATCCCTCTTCCTCTCCACACTTCGTATCATCCCATCCATCAGGTTATTAATTTAGGCTCACGCAGCTTCCAGTCCTCCGGAGTATTCACTGTCTGTTTCTCGGTGTCCCTGGAGTCCTGACCTCGCCGTGAGACACGCTCTCAAACAAACCAGGAGCCACACAGGTCAACCCAACAATTCTCTCAATGGACCTTTGCAGCAAGCCCGATTTTTGCGCAATTTAATAAGTTTTTTAATACATTCATTTTCAAAGTAGGGTTTGCTATTATGACAATTGTAAAACTGAGGTTTTGAACTATTTTCCGTCCGTTCTTGTCTCATTAATACTGGTAGTACTACATGTTAAGTAATTTTCCGACGAGCGTAAGCTAACAGTCGTAGTATGGGCTAAAATTCATCGTAACAGAACTCTGCGATTCCCGGGCAATTAAAATTATCGAAACGGTGCTAGCATTTAAACCATCATCAATACAAACTCACAAAAAAATTCAAAGGCTTCCTTTAAAATAATGTAATGGTAGCTTCAAGAGCTGAAGGCTTTTTGTTTATTTATTTTATTACTTAATTTTGAACTCCACCAGATGGCGTCCAAGCCGCATAATAAGAGGGAGATAAGACTTGACGATATTTATATCTTCGTAATCAAAGAAGGTCCAGGACTATAACTGTTAATATGACTGACGACACTATTATCATAACGGTAACATTTTTTCTATGCGTTGGTCATAGCGTATACTTTGAGCATAATAATCAAGATCAAATGTGATGGCAAAGGATTCTTTTCAGATTCGATTGTTTATAAATTAAAATTGAGAATTTAACTTGTAATGGTACTTGATTTGTATTACGAAACAACAGAAAATTAGGGCAAACTCATTAGTTTACCGGTGTGTAAAATGTCTGCAAATAGCTGCTCCATCTTCCCTTCTGTATCAGCTGTAGGTTATCGCTGTAGAGTTGCGAACGTTTCATAACCACCAAAATTTTGGGTTGCCGATAGTGTATAGTAATTGATGGAATAATCTCTTCGAGTGAGGTTTTGGCGAGTGCGCGAGATCTACATTAGCTGAAGCCATTTTACACCCGGGCAAAAACTCATTTTTTTCCTTCTGGTTTAGCAGCGTATTTGGGTTTTCCCCAATCGAAGCAAAGTTGATCTGTTTGTAATCACGACTTCTCACTGTATGGACGTTTTTCTTTGACTGCATCCGATTCACTGGAATTAATGGGCAAACAATGTCGCATTATACGGCATGACTAGTTTTGTTTGAAGCCTGCAATATAAAAGTAATGTTCTACCATTGGCGGTGAGGATGGCAGTGCAGCTCTTGATTGTGGTAGAAAATTATGTGCGTCTCTGCATTTACTCTCATTTTTCGCTGGCTTGTGAAATCAAGAACTAATTGAAAATTATCAGACTTTCACCCTACGCCTAGTGTTATCAGAAAAAGAGTTTAAAAAAATTGTCAGAAGAATAAGAAATATTTAAGATTTTATTTACCTCTACTGAAACATGTTTCATGTTCTACATAATATTCAGTTCATTACCCATGTAATGCTAGATCAAGCTAAATGTTTACACATAGCATATCACGGCTAAGGACCATCTACTCTCCTTTGTCGTTTATCAAGAACTTTGTTATTCGACTTTTAAAGTAGCGGTAGTTGTTCGAGTTTTACAGTAGCGGTAGTTGTTCGAGTTTTAAAGTAGCGGTAGTTGTTCGAGTTTTAAAGTAGCGGTAGTTGTTCGAGTTTTACAGTAGCGGTAGTTGTTCGAGTTTTAAAGTAGCGGTAGTTGTTCGAGTTTTAAAGTAGCGGTAGTTGTTCGAGTTTTAAAGTAGCGGTAGTTGTTCGAGTTTTAAAGTAGCGGTAGTTGTTCGAGTTTTACAGTAGCGGTAGTTGTTCGAGTTTTACAGTAGCGGTAGTTGTTCGAGTTTTAAAGTAGCGGTAGTTGTTCGAGTTTTACAGTAGCGGTAGTTGTTCGAGTTTTAAAGTAGCGGTAGTTGTTCGAGTTTTACAGTAGCGGTAGTTGTTCGAGTTTTAAAGTAGCGGTAGTTGTTCGAGTTTTAAAGTAGCGGTAGTTGTTCGAGTTTTAAAGTAGCGGTTCTTGCGATCTAGCATCATCCTTACGCTTCTCAAGATTGTTCTCGATCATCTGTGACATCTCTTCTACAAACTTAAATAACTGTGTTCTCTACCTGCAAATAAAAAAATATCGTCGCCTTTAATCGCAAGTTATATTAATTTGATTCGAGTGAAGAGATCGAACTAACAACCCGACATATTTTGTTTCCGTTGAAAACATTGGTATGCGTCGGGTGCTGCGGCTTGGCTTCTAATACCACTGTGGGCGTTAGTGTACTATGTCGCTTAATGTTTAAAGTACACACCGTGCACTGGCCAGAGACAGAGAGAGAGAGAGGAATAGAAGGAAAATAAAAAGAGAGAGATAGATGATAGATAGAGAGAGAGAGCGAAAAAGAGAGCGAGAGAGAGAGAGAGAGTGAGAGAGAGAGAGAGAGAGAGAGAGAGAGAGAGAGAGAGAGAACAGACAGACAGACAGACAGACAGACAGACAGAAAGACAGACAGACAGTCAGAGAGAGAGAGCAGACAGACAGACAGACAGACTGTCAGGCAGACAGTCAGAGAGAGAGCGACAGACAGACAGACAGACGGACTGTCAGACAGACAGTCAGAGAGAGAGAGAGAGAGAGAGAGAGAGAGAGAGAGAGAGAGAGAGAGAGAGAGAGAGAGAGAGAGAGAGAGAGAGAGAGAGAGAGAGAGAGAGAGAGAGAGAGAGAGAGGTCGCAGTCGCGCTAAATTGTTTTAAAATCCCCAATGGCTTTCTCCGATTTTCATTTTTCGAGATTTTTTATATCCGTCGGAAGTAACTTAATAAAGATCTCGAGGTCTAGGATGGATAGAAATAAAATACTTAGATCATTGATAGAAATCACTTAGTGGATAGATCATGGGATCGGAATCGATCGGATTGAGTACTCGTCGTCAACAGAATCGATGAGATTCAGTACTCATGGTCAAGAGAATCGATCGGACACAGTATTCGTGGTCAACTTGACCACATGACACTCTGGATCTTGTTGACAAAAACATCAGCTTCATCTAGATGCTTTTAGCTCTCAAGCTTTAGATTGCCTCCCCTTTCCGTTCTAATATTTTTTATTCGTTTCTTAAAACCGTTTATTTGCACGCAGAAAGTGCGTTTTTTCAGTATCTCGAAAGGTTATTTTTATATAGATAGAATATTGCACTTTTATCGGATTCGACAGAGAGAAGAAAGAGATCTTGAAGTTTGTCACGTGCTTACGTTAACATTTAAGTTGGTTGATTCTGAAGCATCATAAGATGAATTATTGAGTTATTCTTTAAAATAAAGAGAAAGAAAATAAAAAAGAGGGGGGAAAATTGTAAAATTTTTCGAGGGAATCTGTAAATTGTGAATAATACAGTCCTGCCTTTGTATAGTTGTTTCGCTGAAAAAATTTACTGATTCAAGCATCCATTTCGATTTATGCTAAGAAATTTAAAGAGTAATAAGTCGGATTTTATTGAAGCTTCTTATCCTGTAGTCTTTAACTTAGAATTAGGGCGGCAAATACTTCACTTTTTTCCTGTGTCTATTTACTCCATCAAATTGGTCTCATTTGCTGCTAGTTGGGGGAACATCACAGCTGTCGACCAATACTTGAAACATCGAGATTTGCTATAACCTTCAATCCCAAAACATTTTCACTAGTTTACATCTGCTACTTGTCTGCGCCTCCCTAGATTTGGGTAGAGTTCTGAGACTACGATCATTGGATGTTTTAGTATAGCCCAATATTTGCCGTTATAGTTTGCCGTTGCCAAAGCTTTTATTGCCTTCCGCTGCCAAAACTGTTAAAGTCTTCCGTTGCCAAAACTGTTATAGTCTTCCGTTGCCAAAACTGTTATAGTCTTCCGTTGCCAAAGCCGTTATAATCTTCCGTTGCCAAAACTGTTTAAGTCTTCCGTTGCCAAAACTGTTATAGTCTTCCGTTGCCAAAGCTTTTATTCTTTTCTGTTGCCAAAGCCGTTATAGTCTTCCGTTGCCAAAACTGTTATAGTCTTCCGTTGCCAAAACTGTTATAGTCGTCCGCTGCCAAAACTGTTATAGTCTTCCGTTGCCAAAACTGTTATATTCGTCCGTTGCCAAAACTGTTATAGTCTTCCGTTGCCAAAACTGTTATAGTCTTCCGCTGCCAAAACTGTTATAGTCTTCCGTTGCCAAAACTGTTATAGTCTTCCGTTGCCAAAACTGTTATAGTCTTCCGTTGCCAAAACTGTTATAGTCTTCCGTTGCCAAAACTGTTATAGTCTTCCGTTGCCAAAACTGTTATAGTCTTCCGTTGCCAAAACTGTTATAGTCTTCCGTTGCCAAAACTGTTATAGTCTTCCGCTGCCAAAACTGTTATAGTCTTCCGTTGCCAAAACTGTTATAGTCTTCCGTTGCCAAAACTGTTATAGTCTTCCGCTGCCAAAACTGTTATAGTCTTCCGTTGCCAAAACTGTTATAGTCTTCCGTTGCCAAAACTGTTATAGTCTTCCGTTGCCAAAACTGTTATAGTCTTCCGTTGCCAAAGCTGTTATAGTCGTCTGTTGCCAAAGCTGTTAATTTGAATAGTGCCAAAAGTAGATAAGGAAGGTTCTATATTATTTTACCGCTTCTTATAATTAAGTGAGAGGAAGAGGAGAGGGGATGTGGAAAGGGAGGTGGAGGGGAGGGAATAGAATTTTCCAATTGCCCAGTCTCGCTACCTTCTGTTGATTTCCCACGCTGCAAGTGTAATTGGACTCTTTCGTCCTTCAGGTCTGTCACAAAACCTGTGTGTGTATGTTCTTGCTATGTTTGACCGTGCGCCAGAGTGTACATTGAGTGCTTTGGTCTTGGTGCCAGCCTGGCCCGGTCGGCACAGCTGTTGGTGAAAGAATTGACACTTAGTTTCCTTATATCAAAAAATTAGTGAAAGAATCGACACTTTGGTTCTCTATAATTTTTATGGAAGGTTAGGGAAAGAATTGACACTTAGGTTTCCATATAGAAGGTTGGTGAAAGAACAATATCTGGATTGTTATTTCAAGCATAAATCTTTTAATCGATATTGTTCGAAATTACGGTCATGTCTGGTCATTTTAATAGCTTGCTCGAGATACGTGAGTCTAAGTAGGTGAGAACTCACATTCTGATCAATCTTTTCGCGCTTTGTTTTTTTTTTTATTTTCATGTAGTCTATATCTTGAAATATTTTTTTCTGGGCAATAAGAGTGACTTTAACTGCTTTCCAAAGATCACTTAACTGCTTTCCTAAGATCACTGTTTCGAGTTTTTGCTTCAGTGGCAATGACGTTTGGACTCTAGTATGCTAAGTTCTGAGGGAGAGGACTTAATTTGTCCAACAATGAATATGCAGACCAGAATATGTCAATCCGTTGATAATCCCGACACTTTACACCAAATATTGTAACGGATATAAACTTGTAAAGCGAAAAGTGCCTTCCTAACGACAATTTGAAACGGATAACAAATCTATTTAGAGAAAGCTAGTATTTTCAATGGAACCAGTTAAGGTATGAAATTATTTTAACGGCTTTAAAATTTTTTTCTTAAGATAATAAACAGCCAGCTCAAGCAAATGAAAACTGATTTGAAAAGCCCAAGTAAAAAATAGTGAACGTATGCTGCCTAGAACAGAGCATCTGCTACAGCTCATCACCTGTGGACAGGCTGACTGGCATCAATCAATCGTTATTGTTTTGTTCGAGTGGTCAATTTTCCCCCTAACTGCCAGATTGCTTGATGATACATGGAACTTACGCACCATAAGCGGTCAATCAACATGTCGAGTGGTTGGCTCCACTGGGCCGCCACACACAGCCCATGATTGTGGGGAGAGATACCAACCAGTCAGCAGATTTGATTGATCAATTTGTTACATTGATTTAAAATCGTAAGGGAATTATTAAAGGCTGTATGGTTGGGTTTTTTTTTCGGTTTATAATGGGAGGTTAAATAAACCTGTTGTTCAAAAAAAAAAGTTTGTTACTTACATATGACTCGCACCGACCTGGAGATAAATCCAAACTTTCTTCATATTAGGGAAAAGCGAGTGTAAAAAATCAAAACCTTACCTTAATAGTAGTAGTAGTTTACTACTACTGCTACCACTACTACTACTACTACTACTACTACTACTACTACTACTACTACTACTACTACTACTACTACTACTACTACTACTACTACTACTACTACTACTGCTACTACTACTACTACTACTACTACTACTACTACTACTACTACTACTACTACTACTACTACTACTACTACTACTACTACTACTACTACTACTACTACTACTACTACTACTACTACTACTACTACTACTACTACTACTACTACTACTACTACTACTACTACTACTACTACTACTACTACTACTACTACTGAAAAGATTTCTACATTTGAAAAGAATGCTACAATTTTTCTATATTCATTTTAAGCATATTCTGGGTAATGCTTCACGTTGACATAAAGGGTTATATGAATCGCGAATGCGGCGTTTCTTCACATTTCGCTCTCCTATATCAAGGGACAGCATATTTAGCCTTCATTATCAAAAGAAAGGATGAAACTAGTCTAATTTTTTAAAGTTAACATTCATCGCCAGGTTCAAGTTTCGTTAACATATTTTTTCTCGATGGCATTTTTTTAAAATTGAAACTTGATATACTACATATTGTTCCTCCACCCCCTTTTATTCCCTTTGTCACATATAGCCAGACCTAGGAACCACCTGTTATACACCCCTTGGCCGCGGATAAATCATACCATTGCATTTATTTTGTACTTATAAGATGTATTCTAACACAATTCAAATTAAGATCATGTACACTGTCAGCATGCCAATCTGGCGTACTGAAGAACCAGCTTAATGGCTCAATTTATTTCACCTATCACCATCCACATTTTAATGTGTGATTCATGCTGAATATTTTTCTATTACTCTTGTTATTTAGTGTTTCCTTCATCGACAATCAGTATATATAATAAATTTATTAAAATTAGTTGTGATTGTTTTTGGCTTTCTACCTAGACCGGGATATTTAAAGTCAATCAATATTATTATATTTAATATATAATATGAAATTTATCACTTGCACATTATGAGTATAGATAAGAATTCCACATTTTGAACACTTGTACATATTTGAATTTTTTTTTGGAAAGTACTGAATGTTATCATGTGCGCTTGAGTTAATTTGTTTTACATCCCGTTCCCAGCAACCCCTAGTCTGCCGGTGACCAGGGCTGACCAATGAGTCTGAAGGCGTGTCTGCGACTGGTCAAGGCCTGGAAGCGTGCCCAGCACGGGTCCAAACTGATCGTGGTCAACAGATCAGGTGGGGAACCATGCGGCTGCCCAGTGTGATGACACCAATGACCATCTGAGCCAGGAATCTCGACGCAGTGTTGGTCAACCACACCAGGTCTTGGTGAGGTGGATCAGATCTGCTTCACCCAGGTGGCGCTGTTTGTTTTTTAGTTGTGGAAGAAAATATACCAATATTGTAACAGCTCTAGCAATTGATTTTCTGAGGATTGATCCTCTTTGCTGAGCTGAGCTGAGCTGACTATTGGTTGACCGTATAAAAAAATTGAAGAATCAGACAGCAGAAGAATATTGCCATCAACATCTACTGCGACGAGGACAGACATTTACAGATTGTCCTGGCTTTATCTACCAGTCACTCCTGAGCAACAAACACCATGGTTTTCTTTCTAGCGAAGCTAAAGAACTGTCGAGGTACTGTTTCATGTAGACGAGCGTCTCTAATTGCCTATCGCCAAGCTAGTCTCACAGACCTAGGCAATCTACTTGAAGTTTAGATCATTACTTTTCATCTGGGGAAATGGTATCAGTTTTTTTCTTATACCGCTTCTGTCAGATAATTGTCCACATATAGGAAAGACATTGTCACAGTAAACATAACATAAAATCGTTAGATCCATTTTTTGGCCCAATAGGCCTGTCATCCAACAAGAACATCGCACAAATCTTACAATCAACGGGGAATATAATTTCCAAGTTAACAGAATCAGACGACAGGACCTAATCTCAGAATATTTAACGTATGAAATCTCCAAAACGCATAAACCATTATCAACTAAAATTTTCATTTGTCATACTATATCAAGAACGGTACAAGACTGTTAGGAGAACGAACAAAACCAACCCTTAACTCGATTAAAATGTAAACAGTTTCACCCATTATATCGAGATTAACGCTGCGATTCGTTTTAAAATAACTTAAGACGAAAACCCCTATCGGCGTGACTAAAGCTAAGCCCAATCACTATGGCTGTCCCGGACATGATCAAGACAACACTAGCCACGTTTGTCCAGAACGTGATCGTAGCTATCGATGCTGATATCAGCAAGACCAACAGACTATCGGACGAACGTGGCAGCCGAATCGCCAGCCCTCTCAGCCTTCTCGCTCCAGAGTCTGGCAACATCTCAGACTCCGCCGGAATTCTGGGAAGCGACCGGATTCTCGTTGGAGCAAACTCCACCGGTGGTGATGAGGGGGCAGGCGCATTTTACGATGGACTCCAGAAGGTGCACCTCATTGCTGTGTCCGTCATGCTTACCTGCTTCAGCATCTTCGGTATTCTTGGAAACGGCCTTGTTCTGTATGTGTTTTCCAGGAAATCCGACCGAGTGACATCTACCATATTCATTCTGGCTTTGGCGTGGACCGATTTTTTTACCTGTCTGGTCATCATGCCGTTCACAGTGACCAATCTCCAGCTGAATAACCACCTGACCTACACCGGCTTCTGTAAGCTGTTCCAGTTTGTGATAACATTCGGTGTACCGCTCTCTGTGTTCATAATGGTGGCCATAGCTGTCGACAGGTGAGTTGTCTTCTTTTACAGCTAGTAGGTATTGCGGGACATCCAAATGGTCTTAGACACAGCTCGTCCATAGCAGATTCCAGAGCCCGTTAGCGATTGACATTGGTTTGTTGATAACCAGTTCTAAACATTTTGAAATACAACAGTCTAGAATTAAGAAAAGTTAGAGTCAAATATAATTTTTTCCAACTCTTAACATACTAAAAGAGCTTAACATTCATTTTTTTAATCCCAAATAACTGAAAATTGTTCCGTTTCCACTTCTGCATTTGCGAATACAAATGAGATTTTCTTACCGCTGTAATAAAGCATCAACACTCTTCAGCTTCAGGGTATGGCCTAGATTTTAAAGGAAGCAGTTACTAAAAAAGAGTAGCCGAGCTTTTGCTAACCTTCAGGTGTCGTGTCCGGGCGTCAGATAGCGGAGCATCCGAAGCTCAATAACTATGATATGCTATTTAAAAATAATCACTCATTTAATTACTTCCATGCAAGAATTGCACATTGTCAGATGAAAGCTGCATCAGGAACATCTTATTTCGTACCCAGGGGGGGGGGGGGGGATTTCTCCTCTTTGTCAAGTTCAAATTTCATTTTTGTACATTAGTTTTCCACCTCTGCCGGTTTTCCTGTAATTTACAGGATTATTTTATCGAGTTTAAATGCTTAATAATTATACTTTTTTAAAGCGATGGGATTTGCCTTCTAAAAGAGAAATATAGAGAGATGGAGAGGGAAAGACAGAGAGAGAAAGAGGCAGAGAGAAAGAGGCAGAGAGAGAGTGAATGAGAGAGAGAGAGAGAGTGAATGAGAGAGAGAGAGAGAGAGAGAGAGAGAGAGAGAGAGAGAGAGAGAGAGAGAGAGAGAGAAAGAGAGAGAGATGTGCAGGAATTTGACCTCAAGGCTGCAGACAAAATTAATGTTACAAGTTTAAAATCTATTTGAATTTGACCTCAAGGCTGCAGACAAAATTAATGTTTACAAGTTTAAAATCTATTTGAATTTGACCTCAAGGCTGCAGACAAAATTAATGTTACAAGTTTAAAATCTATTTGAATTTGACCTCAAGGCTGCAGACAAAATTAATGTTACAAGTTTAAAATCTATTTGAATTTGACCTCAAGGCTGCAGACAAAATTAATGTTACAAGTTTAAAATCTATTTGAATTTGACCTCAAGGCTGCAGACAAAATTAATGTTACAAGTTTAAAATCTTTTTGAATTTGACCTCAAGGCTGCAGACAAAATTAATGTTACAAGTTTAAAATCTATTTGAATTTGACCTCAAGGCTGCAGACAAAATTAATGTTACAAGTTTAAAATCTATTTGAATTTGCCGGCCTGAAAAGGAAATCAATGTAAAAGGATGACAGGAAATCTCTAATGTCTTCTGTTCTTACTGCTCTCCATTAACCACTTGTACTCATTAAGGAGATTTCAGCATATATTTATAGCCATCCGTTCACATCTTTTCACCTTTCTCTTTTCTATTAGATTTCGTTTAAACCATTCTTTTTCTCCGCTCCTGCTATCATTCTCTCTCATTCTCTTTGATTCTGTCTTCTCTTCTAATTTCTTTTCTCATTTGCAGTTTTATTGTTTTACTTTTCTATCTTACCGTTATTTCTCTCATCTTACTCTTCTTTTCTGTGCCTCTGTTTTGTATTATCTTTTCTAATCTTGTTTTTGCTCTGTCACACACACGCTCGCACTTCTCGAAATACACTACAGTTCAGGGTTAGGTACGTGTAATAAATGTATCATCTAGTTTTATTTTTATTTTTTTTTGTGGCCTGCCTGACGGAAACTGGTACTCGCACTGGTTATAAACCATGATATAATTATTTAGAGAGACTATAGTGGAACCGTTATATCGTTGAATCAATATATCCTGTTAAGTAAGTAGTATTGTAAAGTTAATACTTCTATCGTAGTGTTCTAAAATAAAAACTTCCTTCGTTTTTTTGTGTCTTTTTATACTTTTTTTTAAGCTACAAGGGTCTTAAAATTTCCTATTCCACTAGACCTTGAAAATCCGTTTTTCTCTCGCCATATTTCCAGATTTCTATTGTGAAATTGACAAACATTCCGTGCAAGTCGCTGTGGGGCTCATATTACAGTCTTAGAGAAAAATGAAGCCGAAAAAATAAAAGTGGTGAGAGGAGTTAATAAATTTCGTACAAGAAATCGCCCTGAGTTACTAGAGTTGTCCTGATTGCAGACCGTCTGGGTGACTTGTATGAGACGCAAGTAAAGGGGAATCAGAGGGAGATGTCGGGGTCAGGCGTGATGGAGAGAGAGAAACCGGCGAGAGAGAGAGAGAGAGAGAGAGAGAGAGAGAGAGAGAGAGAGAGAGAGAGAGAGAGGGGAAGAGGACACTGAGAGGGGATGAGACAACCACATTATTATTGGGGATAGCAGAACTGGTTTTGTATAATGTTTTTTTTTAATAATCTTTGTTTTTCTATTTCTAACTGCGAGAGAAAGTTTGTGGGGGCGTTTGCAAATATTTTCTCGAGAACCACTGCTAGAATAAACTTGTTGAATTTAGGCTCTTGCTAATCCTCATATTTGGACAAAAAACATCAATCTGTAAGACTGATTGAAAACGTTCGAAAATCTGTAAAGTCCAATAATGTTAGGTGAGACGAAATCTGAAAGGGTGAAAGATATAATGAAAAACGCCCTTTATTTAGATGTACTGAGAGATTCATCAAAATAAACTTTCTAGTATGGCTCAGTTTCCAGTTTTCGTTTCCTAATGAAGTTCTAGCGCGAAGAGTGTTGATCGATCTTCCAAGACTTCTGAACTTCATCCAGTATTATTTTCTGCCTCATTCTCACACACCTACCATTAAGTAAACTCTTCATAATGATGTCGTGAAGAGACCTAACTAGTTCGCGAAACTCAGCGTTAGATCTGGCTCTAGATTATGGATCTTATAAAGTTATAGGACCAACCGTAAAAAATTGATCTTACAAATGTTATTTCGTTTCAAATCTCTCCCAAAATGTTGTCACATCATTTTTCCGTTGATCAGATTTTGAGAGGTTTTCCTTTAGTCGTTTCTTTCAACATGGATGCACAGTTACAACATTGTATGTCACGTCGGTTTAGTGGATTTGTTCAAAAACTTTCAAGAGCATTACAGCTAAACACAAATGTCAGAGAGGAACATAAATTCCACTCAGAAAAGATTTTAAAAAATCCTTGAAACTGGAAAACTAGCGATTGATGATAGCTCAATGGATTTACCTGTGTCAGAGAAATCTTCTTTTCTTTTATTAAATTTTGTTTTCCCTTTCTTTTTTTTTTCCATCTTGTGTTGAGCATTATTAGGTTTTTTGTTGTTTATTTCATTTATCTGTACACATCTTTTTGTCTGAACTTTTTTTTCTACTTCTACTAGAGCTGCGGAATCTTTTCATTTCAACATAACAAAGACTTTTACTAATTGCCTCTTTTTTTAATTTTATTTTTATTTCGCTCTGCCGCTCCCTTTCTTTCTCTACTTTTTTTTCTCTATCTTTGGGTCTTTTTTTCCTCCCTTTTTAAAACAAGGTTTCTGTAAATTTGTTCCCCTTCTTTCTAGCTGTCTTTTTTTGTCTAATTCCCTACATATCTCACAATCTTTTTAATTTTTTTTCTCCTTACCCTCTCTGTAGACTCTTTACTTCCTTTTTCTAATCCCCCTCTCTCTCCCATTGGGTTAACTTAACAATCTCTCCGTCTGCCTGATTCTGTCTTGGTTATCTCTCTTGTTTGCCTTTTTTTAATCCCTGTTCTCCTTCGGATTTTGTACACTTTTTTTTCTCTATCTCTATCACTCTTTCACTCATTTTCTCTTGTCTCTAGTCGTGTTATTGTTCATCTCTATGGGTTTTCTCCCTATCCTTCTTTCTCAATTTATGTGCGTGTTTGTCTGTCTCTATCGCTTTCTTGCATTCTCTCCCCTCCCCCCCCCCTCTCTCTCTCTCTCTCTCTCTCTCTCTCTCTCTCTTTCTCTCTCTTAAACTCACCTCCATCATTTATCCTGCTTAAACTTCATTTTTTTTCGTTGTATGCAACATAGTCAGTGAAGTTACTTTTGTGTGTGTGTGTGTGGGGGGGGGGTAAGGGTCCTGATTCAGGATTAAACCACCTTTTCTTTCTCCCACAGTCGGCTATCAACAATTTATCTTCACTCCGTTGATGTCTAAGCACTAGGCTGAGAGACAAATTATCCCACCCGCTAGCTTTCTATACGCATTAATATTTCATCCTTGTGTCAGAACTTAAAAAGATTTACTTGCTCGGATACCGCATCTTGCCCGGCTGTGGAGTGCATTTTGTTTGCCCCGTCCTGGCTCTAGCACAGGTCTTGAGGACATCCGTGGAGTACTGCCCCAACTACACTAGAGACAGTTTTATTGATAGGGTTTTATACTCGCGGAGGTTGTTATTTATTCTTTTTTCGAGTTTGAGTTTTACACCATTATTGTTGTCTCGTCGAGACAGTGGTGGATGGATGAGGGTCCAGAAATGACCACGCTCGGTTCCACTCCTGCTCAATCCTGAACCATCGACAGCAGTGATTTGTGTTGTTTCTGCGCTGTTTTATTTCGTTTTACCTGGACGCTAAATCAGTAATGCATTTTGTCTGACATCATCACGATTGTCCTAATGTCAGTTAATGGCTTCCACTCTTACTGGGCGTGAAGCCGATTTAACTACTATTTACAGCCTGTCTCTGAATCTTTATTACTTTCCTTTGAATTAGAGTTTATTGCGTTACCTAACCCCCTCGAGGTTGGATTTTCTTGTTTATTGTTTTATCAGAATAAATAACAATAAAAAGTGTATTTGATCACTGTTCATTTTTCTTTGCTATTGTTATATTTTTTCTTTGTGTTATTTATCATTACAATAATTACAGGCTGAAAACCTGTTCTACAAACGGAACCCTGGTGTAAACTGGCCGGGGTAGGGGTGCGTGTGCCTATTATATAGGCTTGATAGATCGTTTTGATATCTGTCCTTTTACTTACATACCTCCACTTATCTATCTTGACTAGATAATATACATCTCTATGATTCTAAACACAAAATTTAGATCTTGATATTAAATCAATTTGAAATTCTAACCTAAAACGTAAGATCTAGATCTAGCTATTAAATTTGTTATTTGAGAATAGCGGCTTAAATATCAAGGCCCGATATCTATGTCAAGGCAACTGTCCTAGGTTCTTTACTTTGATCTTACTCTATTATAATCAGATCTATTCTAGACTGTTCAGAACTGCCACCGTCTACAGTCAGTCCATTGCAGGCCTACTTTCACTTTCATACTGCCAAATCTGCAAAGCTGTACTTACAGGAAGTAGTTCACAGATTCACCTTTTTTTTTAAAGGAAAAATTATAGACATTTTTGCCGTTAGTTTTCCTAAAACAGTAGGGCCTATTTCGATGAAAAAAAATATTAACACGTCAATTTTTAGGGCAATTCACAGCTTTAACTTTGACGTGCCTAGGTGGTCTAGATATGCCCGATTAGATGGTCCTCATTTTTCGCCAAGGTCCTTTAGTAACAGATTATTATTATTATTATTATTATTATTATTATTATTATTATTATTATTATTATTATTATTATTATTATTATTATTATTATTGTTGTTGTTGTTGTTGTTGTTGTTGTTGTTGTTGTTGTTGTTGTTGTTGTTGCTTTTGTTCTTGTTGTTGTTAATATTGTTGTTTTGTTTTTTTAATTATTATTAATATTGTTGTTATTATTAAAATTGTATCCCTTTTTGTTTTTAATTGTAAGGTTTTTTTTCCTGGATCTGCCTTCTCCAGTTTTTTTTCCCGTTTTAATTTCTTTTTTTTTTTTTGTTAATTGTATTGCGGTATTTTAGCATATGTCCTCTTTCCAATCGTTGCTCCTTGGCTGAATCAGTTGAAGGTTATCAGTATCACCGTCATGGCCCTCCTATGATCGACACGTGGAAGGTAGAATTCAGGAGCTTTGCCATAATAGAGCACACATTCAGTTCTCATAAGGTCCTCATATCCACACAGACATAGGCGAAAAAGATTTTTAAAAAGGACTGTACGCCTTTCTTTAAGCTCACTTTACATAATTATATGCAATGTCCTACAAAAGGAGAAACATTCATGAAAGAGGTTTATTATTTATTTTATATGTCAGTCCCTTATTAAAGACAAAAAAAAACATTTTTAGAGTGAAAGAAAATGGCGAAAATTGATTTTTAACAAAATTAAATTTATCTCCCTTTAGTCGCTTAAGCAGGACAACAATGGTTTCGCTTGCTTTTTTTCAAAATATAAATGTCTTTTTTAAGGGGGATAGGGGTGGGGGGGGTGGGGGGGGGGTGCGGTTATTAACACTTAACACCATTTAAACTTTGATTTTTCCAATTCATTTTTATCTGAGTTACACTGGTGTCGTGTTCTCTTTTGTTCAGCGAGTGACCAATTTCATGTCCTTGCTTGGGTTTCAATGTATGTTGAGCTATTAACTGGCGGTAACTAATGGTCAAGTCTGGAGCGTTCCTCACAAGTAAATAATCTCCCTTGTCTGAAGGAGCCTCCGATCATATCAGCGCGTTCCTCTTATTCAAGGAAACCATGATTTTCACTTTTTGACTTGATATTTTTTTCTTTATTCAGTTCGTAAAATTTCAACCAAAGACTTCTTCGTTAAGAATGCTTTGTTCTCTAAAGATATAAGGTAGATTATAGGTATGGCTTGATAGGTATGATACAGCCCACGTTGTTGTGATTCTGAGATTGGCTGTTGTAAATTCTGATGATAACTGTTACAAAATCTGATGTTGATTGCTGTCTGATGTTTGCTGTTTTAAATTCTGATGTTGACTGTTGTTAATGCTGAGTTTGACTGACGTAAACTTTGATGTTGAATGTTACAAACCCTAAAGTTGACTGCTGTAGAGTGAAGATGACTAATCTTGAGCAAAGTGTTTTACTTACATGCCATCTTCCTCACGTCATAGTGTCAATCTTTCTGCACATTTGGCTATGGTAGTATAGACAGGCCGCCATCTCCAATGCCTCTCAGACAGTTGATTTGTCGAGAAATAGAACATTCCCATTGTCCCGCTCAAGTTTTTTTGCGTTTCTCCGATACCCATTCAGATACCGAGCTGTAGAACATTCTCATTGTCCTGCTCAGTTTTTCTGTATTACACTGACATCCATGGGGATATCGAACAGTAGAACATATCCAGTGTCTCATTAAAGTTGTCTCCGTTATTCTGATACAGATTGGTATTCCGAGCAGTAGAACATTCTCAGTTTTTCTGTATTACACTGACATCCATGGGGATATCGAACAGTAGAACATTCCCAGTGTCTCATTAAAGTTGTCTCCGTTATTCTGATACAGATTGGTATTCCGAGCAGTAGAACATTCTCAGTTTTTCTGTATTACACTGACATCCATGGGGATATCGAACAGTAGAACATATCCAGTGTCTCATTAAAGTTGTCTGCGTTATTCTGATACAGATTGGTATTCCGAGCAGTAGAACATTCCCATTGTCCCCTGTAAGTTTTCTGCGTTATTCTGACACATATTGTTATTACCGAGCAGTAGAACATTCCCATTGTTCCGTTAAAGCTTTCTCCGTTATTCTGACACATATTGTTATTACCGAGCAGTAGAACATTCCCATTGTTCCGTTAAAGCTTTCTCCGTTATTCTGACACATATTGTCATACCGAGCAGTAGAACATTCTTATTGTCTCATTAAAGTTTCCTGCGTTTTTCTGAGACAGATTGTCATACCGAGCAGTAGAACATTCCCATTGTCCCCTGTAAGTTTTCTGCGTCATTCTGAGACAGATTGTCATACCGAGCAGTAGAACATTCCCATTGTCCCCTGTAAGTTTTCTGCGTTATTCTGACAACCATTGGTATATCGAGCAGCAGAACTTTCCCATTGTCCCCTGTAAGTTTTCTGCGTTATTCTGACAACCATTGGTATATCGAGCAGCAGAACATTCCCATTGTCCCCTGTAAGTTTTCTGCGTTATTCTGACAACCATTGGTATATCGAGCAGCAGAACATTCCCATTGTCCCCTGTAAGTTTTCTGCGTTACTCTGACAGCCATTGTTATATCGAGCAGCAGAACTTTCCCATTGTCCCCTGTAAGTTTTCTGTGTTATTCTGACAACCATTGGTATATCGAGCAGCAGAACTTTCCCATTGTCCCCTGTAAGTTTTCTGTGTTATTCTGACAACCATTGGTATATCGAGCAGCAGAACTTTCCCATTGTCCCCTGTAAGTTTTCTGCGTTATTCTGACAACCATTGGTATATCGAGCAGCAGAACATTCCCATTGTCCCCTGTAAGTTTTCTGCGTTATTCTGACAACCATTGGTATATCGAGCAGCAGAACATTCCCATTGTCCCCTGTAAGTTTTCTGCGTTATTCTGACAACCATTGGTATATCGAGCAGCAGAACATTTCCATTGTCCCCTGTAAGTTTTCTGCGTTATTCTGACAACCATTGGTATATCGAGCAGCAGAACTTTTCAGTTGTCGCACTCCACCCTTCTCCTTCATACTTTTTTTATGTTTGGTATCAACTATTCGCACGTGATATAAAAGACAAACGTGATAAAAGAGAGGGATGACCTAGCAGTAGAACCTACGCATTCGCTTTGCACAGTAACAACAAGTTTACAATAACTAAAATTTGTTAATATCCTAAGTATTGTAAAAAAAATTTAAGGGTATTCCTGTTTGAAGCCAAAACTCACATTAGATCTAGATTTCGCTCTGTCCACAGATAGAAGCAAAGAGCGATATATATATATATATATATATATATATATATATAGAGAGAGAGAGAGAGAGAGAGAGAGAGAGAGAGAGAGAGAGAGAGAGAGAGAGAGAGAGAGAGAGAGATATTTCAAGCCTTTTTATGCGTATTACTTTTATTACCAGCCAGCACTCACTGAGATGATGTAGCCCTATATTTAGCACTCCGTTGGCATCTCTAATTTGTGCGGATTTAGGGTTAAAACTTTGAAAGATTGCAGATCTTAGGTTTATATTATATTATAGCTCCATGGGTCGAAAGAATCAATACGGAGCAGCACAACTTAGAACAAACAGGATTTCCGCCCAAATCGGATGTTTTATAAAGTGACAGGATTGTGACTATATTGTAAAGAAGCCACACATTCAAAGTTTGAAACCGTTTTGTTGACGAAATGCACAGGGCACACGTAATGACAAAACGCTCATCACTTTGCAAACCTATGGGCTTGCCTTATCAAATGAATCACACAGATTTGAGATAAGAACTAGCTCACCCTGTCAATATCTCAAGTGGAACAAACACGCTAAAAATCAGGTGCTCTTCATGATGTCTAAAACCTTTAAGTGGACTTGGACGAAAGTTAGCGGCAAATTTCATGTAGATTCCGAATACCGTATTAACCAGGACTTGATGAATCTCTTAGTAGGACGGTGTTTCACGATTACGTTTTCGATATTTGTCCTCAGGTACTTCAGCATCTGCCACCCATTCTCTCACATGATCACCCCGAAACGAGCGAAGATTTCGATCCTGTGTTTACTGATATTTGCCATGGTATTAGGTAAGTCAATACTCCTTTTTAGGAAGGGTTGGGGTTCTTTGACCGTTTAGTGCCCAATGAAGCCTTTGTTATATAAGCTGGTGAATGTTTTTTTGTCAAACAGAGATTACAATATTGCATCTCTGAACACTACACCCGGGTTACGATGAAACTTATTCGGTGCATTAATGCTCGCCTACACTGTCAAGATTGTCGTCAAAAGCGCAAGCAAACATTATAGATCTAACAAGAATCTTTGTTCAAGCAAGAGAGCAAAGGCGTTGCAAAAGGACCAGGGCAGTGAGAGCTTTATACCAGTCCTCTAAAATTCTCAAAATTTCTAGGCAACTAAAACACGCTCACCTCTAAGTAGCTTGAAGTATATTACTTTAAAAAAAAAATAAAGACAGAATATAACAAGTAAGTGGAAGAAAACCTACGTCGACAGTGACAGAACCAAAGGCATAGATAGAAAGAGTAGATTCCTTCAACTGCTTGAGGGAGGAATATCTTAGCATCACAAAAATGCTACTTATAAAAAATTACCTATAAAAATTTGTTGGGCAAAGAAATTAAAGCAATAAAGAAATATAACATAATAAGTTATGAAATCTCTGCAAAACAAAAATGGATAATTTTTCGAACTTGGTTGGAATGATTTGAAACTGAGTATTTGAATTACCTTCTTTTCAGGAGTGTAGGAAGGATAAAGGTAGAGATTAATAAATCTTGAAAACTGTACCATGTACCTAAGTGAAAAACAATATAAACATCGGAAAAATTATGTTGCAATATCTTCAGTAAAATATAAGAACAAACAGTCATAAATACTGAATGGTTTAGAGATACCGAGATACGAACAGGCATGAGCAGGAGAAATTTTTCAGAATGACTCATGATGGGTTTACTATGTATCAATCTAATGAACATAACTCTATAATATATCCAAATAAATCCCTAAACTACAAAAGTTGCTTTTCAAAAACAATAATTTAATTCATATAATTTAGGCATCCTTTTAGATAGACCAAAGCAAAAAAGAATATACCCGCTTCGCAAGTCCCGGTGAAAAAATTTTGTTGACTTCATGGAGTTTCACGGTTCACCATGTCAGGTTTAACCGGACTCCAGTAACTAACGAACCCCACAGGCAGCCGTTTCCGGCTTTACAGAAGAAGGCCTGGAGGTGAAACAGTCCACGATTCAAAGGACAATGAGGCAAACCACCAAGCAGTTCAAGCCACTCATTACAACACGAGCAACAGTGTAGAGTCCACTGCACGGGTCGGCTTAAATATCAGTGTACCGAACTTTCTATTCTAGCTGAAGAATAAATTGATTTTCTTTCAATTAGTATTATGATAATTCTACAGCATTCAGATTTTCAGTATAATAAGAACTCTTTTTATCTAGGTTAAAGTAAAAGAAACATTGATAGCTAGGCTGTTTTATCCCTTCTCTCTCCTATCTACACTTGTGTCCGTGCGCTGTACATCACTCACTTTGTTTCTGGAAAATTTCGAAACACCAAATACAGTTTGAAAAACTCATGCAGAAAATGGCTAATAGTTCCACAACAAACTGTGGAGCTCTATCAAATTAGATAAACTCTAAATTTTGTTCTCTGCTAACATTAGAGAAATAAAGCTTCAAGTGGATGAAGGTCATACGATCAACATGCTTCATCTTTTAATATCGCCTAACTCCAGCCAGGGATGAGTGAGATGACCAACGATTGAAATCTCAAAGCTGAGTTTCAAATGATAAATTAACCTTAAATCGAATTTGATGAGACAAAGCCTTAATCTTGATTGCTTTGAATAATCGAGGAAAATTTGAAAAATTTGAAAAACATTCAATCTGAAATGTATTTCCTATTAGGGATACTAAAAGATAATACCTAAGAAAGACCTTCCTTAGTTTGGGACACTGTTTTTCTATAACCAAGTCAACCATAGTTCCAGACCTATGCGTATGAAAATCCTGCTTTCAATGTTTTCCGAAAAAAATAAAAGACTGCAGCGCTCGTTCATGCTTAAAACTTAGCATCAAAGCACATCGTTGTGGCTCAGATGGAAATGTTCAAGGTACTGAGTCAAAACTAATGGTTTGATCTTAACAAGAATACTGCAAAATGAAGGAAACTAAGCGACCAAAATATGTGAGTTCTGAGACCTAAAATATAGAGCTGGAGGTCACAATATCATTGTAAACAGATCATGAATCTCGACTTTAACAAGATCAGGATTTCACCTTTTTATCTAGACTATAGTCTACTTCATTTCAGGAAAATTTTTCAATACTTGAAGAAGACAAAAAAAGAGGCTAAACATTAAACAAACGTTACAGTAAAAACAAAGTAACTCCAAGATTTTACTCAACAAAGACAATAATTCTCATACTGTATCCTTATTCCGTGAACTTTCTGATTGTTAGTTTAAAAATCAGACGCAAGTTGTTATCCGGGCAAAAAGATCCCAAATTGTTGAAGTTGGGAGATGCTTTGATTGAGTAGAGCTTTTTCCTCCAGTTAAGTCTGAAGGACTATAAAAATCGGGACTAAGATTAAGAGATTCTGTACTCAGGAAGGTCCAAAATGAATGACCCGAGCCCGTAATGTCCATCACTAGCATCCTCAGACTGGAACAAACTACGTCCATTAGGTGTCAATGTTTTTCGGTTTCAGGATTAACCAGAGATATAGTTGCGACACCCAGCGTATTATGTTTGCGCGGCTCACGTCTGAGCTCTAATGCAGACAGAGCATGCCAAGTTTACAGTTCAAAATTTTAAAAGAAGAAAGGGTCATTGTGACCTAGAGGAAAATTGCAACCAGGATTACATCTAGTGGTAAAAAAGACAAATGAAGGAAGAAAGATTTTGCAACCCAACAGAATTCCCTTCGCGTCGTGAGTATTAGCTGGAGCAAGCTGACAGATTTGGGTGAGGTGAGCAAAGAAGTGGAACAGAATGGATATCGCAAAACTCACTGACTTTTGTAAAAAGAGAGAAAAAAAAACTATTAAAAAAATGTAAAATGCATTGTTAAGAAATGAATCTAGTACCCGTACTTGTCCTCTAAATTAACTTTTAATTGTTTAAGAAAGCTTGTTGGAATAATAGTGTACCAAAATGATGAAAATAATCTCTTGTTGTATTTCATGTTTCCTTCATGAAACAAATCGACAGTGTTTTTGAAAAAGATCCGCCCGATTCAGTCAATCTTGGTCGTCCTAGCGATGTTCCACGAAGTGAGGAGATAATTGAAATCACGAACTGGCTCAGCCCTCCAGTCAGGTCACACCAGTGTCTCGAACGCGTCAAACAGAACAGAAAGAAGAAAAAAAAGTAAACAAAAAAGTACACGGCCTTTTTGCCTGAATATCAAGCAACACTGGAAGAGATTTATTTTTTTTCCATTCCTCGATCCTAAATTAAATCTTGACAAAGATTGAAAGAGAAGACAGAGTGTGGGTGACGCCAGAAATGGGTTTCGACAAACGCCAGAGCCCGATCCGCTGCTAATTTGTTTTCTACGAGTCAATCACTAGAGACCGGTGGTAAATAGTGCTCTATGGTTGAGAATACCCTGGGTAATGGACACCCAGCTCGGTCCTTCTGAGAGAGAGACAGAGAGAGAGAGAGAGAGAGAGAGAGAGAGAGAGAGAGAGAGAGAGAGAGAGAGAGAGAGACAGAGAGAGAGACAGAGAGAGAGACAGAGAGAGAGAGAGAGAGAGAGAGAGAGAGAGAGACAGAGAGAGAGAGAGACAGAGACAGAGAGAGACAGAGAGAGAGAGAGACAGAGAGAGAGAGAGAGAGAGAGACAGAGAGAGAGAGAGACAGAGAGAGAGAGAGAGAGACAGAGAGAGAGAGAGAGAGAGAGAGAGAGAGACAGAGAGAGAGAGACAGAGACAGACAGAGACAGAGAGAGAGAGACAGAGAGAGAGACAGAGAGAGAGACAGAGAGAGAGACAGAGAGAGAGAGAGAGAGAGAGAGACAGAGAGAGAGACAGAGAGAGAGAGAGAGAGAGAGAGACAGAGAGAGAGAGAGAGAGAGAGGTACGCAAGGGGAAAACACCAGGGTAATGGAAGTCTTACCTAAACAGTAATTTCATTTGAGCTCCAAACAGAACCAAAACGTTTCGCGGGACGAGACCATAGAGAGTAGCCCGGGAAGGTTTCCTCGACTTCTAGATACAAGGATTGGTACATGATTCTCCTGGTGTTGTCAAGGAACACCTTAACATTATACTCTCATCTCTCCCTCTTGTTGTGTGACTATTATTCTTAGGCTCGGTATTGTACAAATCATGATTATGTTTTTAGGAAAATCTAATAGAAAAAAAGAAACATCTGTAGACAGTTGCAACAATCTTTACATTTTCAAATTGTCGCAGAAAAGTTGTCAAATGTTTTTAAAAAGTAAAGCACTGGGTTTTTTTTATTTATTATTATTTTAGTTTTTTTTCTTCTTGTTGTTTATTTTTCAATGTATTCAATCTTTTTTTGTTTTGACCTTAAATACGTTTTCAGTTTATCTTCTCAAAAATAACGTAATGAAGTTTCAGTTTTGTCTTATCAACTCGACAGTTCTATGTGGTCATTGAAGTTTTGAAATTGACAATGCCTTAACAACCTTCTAATGTGAAGTATTGTTTTAAGGAAAACGGAATAAAATGTAGGACGGCATAATTAGTTTATGATGAATGATAAACAGGAAAACATTTTCATCTGCCAGGTATGTTGGAAAAAGCCTGAATTCGTCCGCTCTTCAATTTCGATACTTTCAACATATATTATAAAGTTTCGCCATTAATTGTTTCAAAATCCTCTTAGCTTATACCTTACATGAAAAATATTCTCAGAAAAAGTCCTCAAAGATTGTGAATCTAAAAAGAGACCAATTTATCTTTTGAACCCATTGCAAATAAAAATAAAGCAATATTCATATCATATATCTTGACATACCTTGAACGATCTCTATTTCGCCGGAAAGTTCAGCTTTAGACGGACAGAAAGGCGCCGCGCCAGACAACTAGATCTAACCTATTAACAAAATCATAGTTTTAAAAACTTTGTTTTATAGATTAAAGAATACAGAAACTTTTAGTCCCAGCAAAATAAACTACATTTCAAGTCTGCCACAAGAAATTGCATTTTAAACAAGTATAAAGTTTAGACAGTTAAGATGTATCATTATATTTTATGTAAAATATATTAGATACAAATTTTATGTTTCTATTTTTTTTTTAATGAAAAACAGATACAGATACAAAGAGAAAACGAAAGCAGAAGGTCTGCAAGGCCATGCCGATAACTTTTTCTTTTGCTAATTCTGTGTGCATTTCTGACTCAGCGAGATGTTTGGTCGTACAGAGTATGTTTTTGATAACTATATAACATGACACAATGTTTAATTTTCTATTTATCGTTCAAACTTCTCCTCTCGGCTTGACAGGATTTATCACGTCGTGCATGTACTCGACCTACTCCACAAGTTATGTAAACGAGACGGCTGTGTGGTGCCTTAACAGGACCGTTGATCTGCTGCCTATGTCCTCCTCCTCCTCCTCATCTAACGGCACATCCTACAGGCCCTCTCTGCTCTCCTCCTCCTCCTACTCTACAGCAGCATCCATGATCATCTCGCCGTCCCCCATCACCACACAGCCCACCCAGCGTTCTCTGTACGCCAATAGTCTGGTCGAGGTTATCGTGAACCAGTCAGCTGCCGAGCCGAACTCTGCCGGCTCCGACATACTGGCCCAGAGCGCTGCCAATTGCACCAGAACCGTGCAGAAAATGATTTACGAGGGCGGACGGTGTGTGGAGAACGAGCGCATCTTTTCTTACTGGTTCATGGATCTGTACCAGAAAATCTTCATATCTTTCTACATCATCTCGCTGCTGTCCGTGTTCATGCTCTATTTCTTCATCTACCGCTCAGTGGCCCAAAGGCGCAAGTGGCGCCGTCGCCAGAAGTCCTGCTCATTCTCGCCCATGACCCAGATGGTCAACACGAACCCGGCCAGTCAACAGGGCGATGTCGGGGTTACACCAGACAAGGTGGCCGCGCTCAACAACCGGGATTCTGCGCGGGAGGGCATGAACAACGGTAGAGGTCAGACTGGAGGGGAAAACATTTTTCTGAAACCCTGGTCACACGGCAATTGTGACAGTGGGGCAGCGAGTTCCAGCAGTACAGCAATGGGCAGCTCGAGTGCCACCACCGAGACCACCTCCTCTACCGAGCTGGGCAGTGGACAGCATCAGATGGTCAAGCTGACTGTCACTCCATCATCTCAGTCCAACAACAACGGGAACGATGAGAGCCAAGCAGTGGGAGGAGAAGTTAAATCTCCAGACAATGAAGTCCAGAACAGTGAGGACGTGGTCGTGCCCAGTCTTTCTCTGCCAAAGACGCAACCACAGAAAAAATCCGAGGCTTGTGATCAACTTATAATCGAGAACCACGGCAAGAGCGACGATGGGGAGATCGTGGAGAAGGCTGGAGATGGCCATGAGAATGGCGTCGGCAAGCGGTTGACCCTCACTATACCGAGCGCTCAGCCGACAGCCGCTGAGAAGAAAAGCAGCCGGGAGCGGCGGGACTTTAACTTTCTGGCCAACATCCGGACAGCCATGATGCTGTTTGTGGTCACCGTGGTGTTCACGGCCTGCTTCATGCCCGCCTGGCTGATGGCGGCCCAGCTGCTCACCTACCAGCCCATTGTGTTCTACTCGCACTTCCTGTACAATGTGGCCAACCCCGTCATCTACGCCTTCATGAACCAGTCGTTCCGTAAGGAGCTCAAGCGCGTGTTTCAGAGAGGTACACACTTGTTTCGAGCCTGGTGATGAAAGAGTGGCGTATGGGGGGGGGGGGGGGGAGACTGAGACGGGGCTGGGCGTGAGAGGGTGAAAGAGAGAGACGGGTGAGTGATTTGAGATTGAGTGGATGAAAGTTTAGATTAAGAGATAACAGAAGGTTCTAGTGACTGAACGGTAGAAAGATCTGATAAGGTGTGTCAATGAAACTTTAAACCAAAACTCCCTAAATCTCCAAATTTTATGTTATATGTACATGATTTGATACATCTAGCATGAATTGTTTTGAAATAGCAATTTTGAGACCTGGCGTGAGGGAAAAAAACTGCCATTGTGGGAGAGCGTCGGCTTTGCTCAGGCAAGAATTTCATTGCTATCACACGGTTTGGAATAGTCTTAGATCTGCAATATGCACGGGATATTATAAGCCCGATCAGTCAGCCAAGGTACTGTACCAGCCTACAAGTGTAGCGATATTTCTCTGTTTAAAAGACGATCCGTAGTGATCTAAAACATAAACGGTATAGAGATGGATAACGCTATGGTGCGCAAGACCAATCGAGGCGAATTTATGCCTATTGTCTTTTAGGAAGATTAACTTGGAGCAAAAAAAAAAAAAAAGACAAAAAGAATTGTATCCTAGTTGCGATATAAAAATCCAAGAATTAGTATAGAATCAAATTCATAGAGTGCTGTAAAAGTTTCAGAATTGCTATAAGAGCAGAAAAACCTAACTAGAATTGTTATGGCTTTAAAAACTCAATAGCCCTTTAACCATTGCTGTCGAACAATTTTTTAATTAAAGTGTTTATAAATTAATTTTGGTGAAATTCCCTCCATCATATTTTCTTAACATCTATTAAGTTAATTTTAACTCATTTCATAATCTTCTTTAGTTGCAAGCCTTTTGAAACTCGACTCAGAAAAGGCTCCTTATTTTTGCAATTTCTTTGCTTGCTAACTACTTAACTTATTAAACCATATTCCATATTATAATTTTTCCTCATTTACCACCTCCTCGGCCGCTCTTACTTTGTCCGTCTCTCTAAAAAGCTTGTAGTGTTAGAGCTCCATTTGTTATACATAATTTACCCCATAGCTTTTGGACAGTTGTTTCCTTCTTTTCCGACATCGGTTTATAAATTATTTGAGAGAGGTAAGTCGCTCGGTAGATACTGTAAAACGTCATTGCCCTATCATTGACAAAACTCAGTTCGGCGTGAGAGACTCGTCAACCAATGTGTACAAAGTGGAACGATTCAATAAAAAAATTGCTCCTCTAGGCCCTGTAACGCAGAGCCATTTTCTTGTGTAAGCTTGATGATTCTTAAAGAGCGTTGAGTAATTTATTATTGAGTGGCTGACATCACATTTTTAGTTGAAAGTCGCCCACTGTATTAGTTTCTTTCCCCAACACTGTCGGAAGCGGGAGATTTTATCACTGACTTGGAAACAGAAGATGAACAGCACTGCACAGCGTATATTGTTACATTCAATCGAATTGGGTCCTTTATGAACGCTAAATTGTCTCAAGTATTATTATTATTATTATTATTATTATTATTATTATTATTATTATTATTATTATTATTATTATTATTATGATTATAATAAATTTATTATATTATCATTATTTTCTTCTTCTTCTTCTTCTTCTTCTTCTTCTTCTTCTTCTTCTTCTTCTTCTTCTTCTTCTTCTTCTTCTTCTTGTCATTATTATTATTATTATTATTATTATTATTATTATTATTATTATTATTATTATTATTATTATTATTATTATTATTATTATTATTATTATTATTATTGTTATAATGATTTTTCCCCTTTTAAATTGAGCTTTTTAAACCGACAAACTGAATGCGGTAAGTCTAAGGACCTTTCTGTTACCATTGCCAGCCTGGCTAATTTTTTGGTAACCTTCTTGTGTGGGTTAGTATTTGGCACTAAAATAATTTATATCAAGTTACTTTCTTTCTTCTTTTTTTCAAACGCTCTCTTTACCACCAGATTCTGCAGTCTCTCCCAAGAATGTGTGGTTTTATTGTAAATATTTTTTTTATACTTTGATTTATCGCCGTGTAAATCTTAAAATGTCCTTCTTTCTGTTTTTTTTTCTCTTCATAAGATGTGTGTTGAATCGATAGGACTTCGTGCTATTTGCCTTACACAAACTAAGGGAAACCGTTAGTTTACGTCCATGACGCACAATCATGCTGATAATGATGACGTTCAGGGGCAGTCTTTAATGTTTTGTGTACATAACTGCTTCGTCTAGTCTACTTGGTTGCTGTAGTGATCAAAGCTTTGTGTAAACATTACCATATATTCAGACATTCTTCAAAATAGGCGTTTAATTTTACTTATTTTTTTTAAATGATTTCCTAGTGAGCACAAACATGTTTGTAACGAGGCTTATTGTGAACTGGCTCAACTGTTGAGTATTCCCATATATACACACATGTCCTTGTGAGTGGATATTTTAATATATTCATGATTTAATAGGGTGATCCAGGAACTGAAGACATCACGTCATTTTCCAAGCATACTTCTGAAAAAAAATTACTCATTACTTAGCTGTAGGGAGCAATTTTTTTTCCACAAAAGTCATTCAAAAATTTCAAAACGTGCACGAATTGGGTCGAAACATTTTTTTAAGTCAATAAAACTTAAATTGCACTATTTTTACTAAGAATATGGCTGTACATGTCAAAACTGGATCATTCTAAAAGAGATGGCTGTGAGAAAAATAAGGAGGTGGGGACGCATTGGATTTGCATCAATCCTTTTTTATTTTTTTTTTGTTTTTGTGTGTGAGACGCTGATTCGTGACATACTAGGTGCATGATTTGCCCTTCTAACTCTTGTATATATTTGCCTTAGAGTTTGCTCGGATCATTTTGTATTACTACGACCAAAATAATGTTGGGAAAGCTATCTCTCTTTCACCACAGGCTTGGCAAGATGGCCTCCTGCTTCACGGTTCCTCAGACCAAGTTCAAATCTCATGGCGTTCTAGTTTTAAAAAGCTTGTGGCAAAAAGTAATAAACTTGTAAACATGAAATTTACAGCTCGTGCAGTTTCCACAGGATGAGGTATTTTGACTTAAACTTCAGAAATGATAAGCTAGAGGCTATTTCGAACCGGTAACTGCACGTGATCTTCATGGAGTTGCTATTTCTCGCCTTTAATCCTAGAGCTGAGCCACAAATAGATGAGAACAGGAAACAGAGCTCGCCCTTTTATCACTTTTCATAAAAAAATTTTCTCTGGTTTCAGCTCGCCATTAGCTGTAGGATGGGCGGAAGTGAGTAGAATTTCTCTTAGCATGGAACAATACAGGTCAATTTAGTCTTCACCATTTACCCAGCCGCGGGCTCTACGCACCTTGATCTATCATGTAACATCGCTTCCTTCAATGGTGTGATCATAACTCGAGGGGCATGCCTTTACTCAGAAGTCGCTTACTATACCGTCTGGAGAAATATTTATTTTTTTAATTTTCTGGTGATGTCTTTCAACCGTTTAAGGTTTTCAGTACTTATGCTAATTTTTTTAGAGGAATGCTCGTTAAGACAAGAAATCTTTACTACAGCACCCTTTTCCTCTAGCATATGTTGGATAAAACACTTGTGACTTTGAACATTATACTCGCATTCTAAATATCGCAGCGAGCCACAATGAAAATTATGATTCCTTGCTATCAATCTTTTATCAAGCGAGAGTAGGAAAACCATGATTGCAAATTTCATAACAATATTTTTAAGACATTGCTTGTTCCAGCCTGCACTGGGGTTTTACTTACAAAGCTTGCTTTTGATTCTTCTATCTTTCAGAATGCAGATTTTTTTTTCTTGGAATTTAAATTTATTTCTTTCTTCTCTTTTTTTTGGTTTTCTTTCTAGAAACTCTTTTTTTTCTATCACAATTTCTTCTTCCTCTAAGATATGGATATTATTTTTAAAACCTTAGAATAAAAATTAAATTACGCCGCATGTACATATAAAAAAGTTATTTTTCTCTATGTTTAACAATAAATGTTCTATTCCTACAATGACCTGTTGTAATGTAAGTATTGTAAAAACATATTACCTTGTACAATTTATACAAGTTTGATATTTTTTTTCCATGTTTCTTGATTAAAAGACTTATCATGCTTTGACCTTTTTTTTAAACTCTATCTACCACTCTATGGAAGATGTAGTCCTTATTTAACCTTTTCAAAATGAGTTTCTTTTCGTAGGTTATAAGACAGCAATTTAGGAGTTTTTCTTGAGACAAGTCGAGTAAAGCTAAGTTAACTTTTTATCTAAATTGGTTGTTTGTAGACGAATTATATCAAACACTTAAACAAAGATTAATCTAGTAAGTGTATTTCTGTGACGTGTTAACCTCGCTCAGATTATGTCTTGTAAGAAGTATCGTTTGGTATTACATTTAATATTGTTATACTTTCTTAAACATGGTAAAATTAAAAATAATTTGTTCGATTAAATTCATCTAAGAGAGACCTGTTCTTTTTTTTTAATTTTCCTCTCTGTGCTATTCTTATAATTTAAGAGTATAAAATAAACGTTGTATGCTAAAGATCACAAGAGAAACAGAATGTGTTCTTCATTGATTGTGTATGTTAGAATTGAGTGCATAGCTCTTACTTTTTTTATTTTTGTTTTGTCTTCTCTTTTGTTTCTTGCATGTAAAAATGGTATATTTGGTATTCATATCTCCTTGCGCTTCAATTAATTAATCCTCCTTATATAAACTCCTGCTTTTTGCTTCATTATCCCCTGCAATATCTAATAAAGAGGGGAAGATTGTATTTCTTTTTGTTCACAATGGCTTTTAAGCATGGCATTGGTAAGCTTTCTACACTTTGTTTGCCTGCCTGATACAGAAATTTTCATCACTTGGATTTATCTACATTATGAATTTATTACTCAGCCAATTTTCTGATGGACCAGTCATTCGCCGGTATTAATCCTGATAGAGTAATTACACGTACTTATACGATATTGACATTAAAATCACTAATTTTCATAGATGGGGGCTGCCCTCTTTATTCTTCGGCATGGTAAAGGTGATTCGTATCGGCATGTGTGAAATAATAGGGAGAGAATTGTAGAAAATAATAATAAAATATTATCAAATTTAGAATGAACGATTCAAGAAAGATCCCGCAATTTTCATGAGAATGGTTAGGACGATGATGAGGAGGAAGATAACAGTGCTATCATTGTGCTAACGACAGCATTAGAATAATGATGCCGGTCAAGTTGATGATAATGAATATGATGATGGTGATGGTGATATTGATAATTGTGATGATGGTAATAAGAATGATGATGGTAATGATACCAATGATGATGATGATGATGATGATGATGATGATGATGATGATGATGCTTATCATAATGATAATGATGATGGTGCTGGTGTTGGTGACAGAGATGTAATGTGACTATTCCACAGATAAGATGGTCATACGTCTTGTTACTTAGTGCGACACAATATTATGAATTCACAATTTCGTGTGTTTTATTGCTTTATAGGACACCGTTTGTTTGGTTTTTTTTCTATAGAATCAATTGTACATGTGATCCGTACATTATTACATTACGATTATGTATATTCTTTTTTTCTTTTTTTTCATTTTATTGCTTTTATTAGCATTTATAAGCCATCTTCAAGACAGATGTGCATAAACTTGTGGGCAATTCAATTATACGAAATAGAGGAAACAAAGTTAATCATGCAGTCTGCTTGCTCAATTTACCAGACCTGGAAAATGCATTTGTTGAACAACGAAAATGATCTGCATATCTAGTCGAGCACAACATGGCTCAACAAGACAGAATGTTGGCAAAGAAATGCTAGAAATATGGAGATAATGACATGACATAAATATTGTAATGAAATAATACATAATAGACTGTAAAATTAGCCGCTTATTTTTCATCTTGCAACAAAGTCATGCAGGAAATATGCCTCTTCATGAAAATAGCCGTTCGAAGAACTAATTAATTGTAATGAAGTTTGGCGAAGGAAGGAATAAATTGATCCCTTTGCGCATGTACTAAACAGACCGAGCGGATGAGGCAGTCCACCTACAAGTAAATTAAGGAGAAAAAAAACAGAGCGGCGGGGGACAATTTAAGAATAGACACTATGAACTCGAAGTCCCTGAGTCACCTAGAGAAGAATTTGTTATTCATGGGCGATGACAAGCTTAAGGAAAGAAGAATTCATTTGTGAAGTCGATGAATTTTTATGAAAAACGTTACAGATCGTTGATGAGAAACTTGTTTACCAGCTACGAAAAAATTCTTCCCATTGGTGCTTCTTTTTAAATTTTTATGTTTTATTTAATTCTGAAACTGCCATTTTCTTCCTTTGAAAAATCGTGAAAAACAGCAAAACAGATACTTATTAGTACAGATGAAATATAAATAAGCGCATATATAATGAAATTATTCCAATCGTGGAAAAAAAATGAGTAGGTTGTCAATGACAACAATCGGAAAGAGAAGAAGAAAATTAAATTATAAAAAAAATTAAAAAGGAGAAGAAGAAGAAGAAGAAGAAGAACAAGAACAAGAACAAGAACAAGATCAAGAACAAGAACAAGAAGAACAAGAAGAACAAGAACAAGAACAAGGAGGACAAGAACAAGAAGAACAAGAACAAGGAAGAGAAGAGGAAAAAGAAGAAGAGGAAGAAGAAGAAAAAAAGAAGAACAAGAAGAAGAACAAGAACAAGAAGAAGAACAAGAAGAACAAGAACAAGAACAAGAAGAACAAGAACAAGAAGAACAAGAAGAACAAGAAGAACAAGAAGAACAAGAAGAACAAGAAGAACAAGAAGAACAAGAACAAGAACAAGAAGAAGAAGAAGAAGAAAAAGAAGAACAAGAACAAGAACAAGAAGAGCAAGAAGAAGAAGAAGAAGAACAAGAACAAGAAGAACAAGAAGAACAAGAACAGAACAAGAAGAACAAGAAGAACAAGAAGAACAAGAAGAACAAGAACAGAACAAGAAGAACAAGAAGAACAAGAAGAACAAGAAGAACAAGAAGAACAAGAACAAGAACAAGAACAAGAACAAGAACAAGAAGAAGAAGAAGAAGAAGAAGAAGAAGAAGAAGAAGAAGAAGAAGAAGAAGAAGAAGAAGAAGAAGAAGAAGAAGAAGAAGAAGAAGAAGAAGAAGAAGAAGAAGAAGAAGAAGAAGAAGAAGATCAAGAAGAAGAAGAAGAAGAAGAAGGAGAAGAGGAAGGAGAAGATCAAGAAGAAGAAGAAGAAGAACAAGAAGAAGAAGAACAAGAACAAGAACAAGAACAAGAAGAAGACTAAGAACAAGAACAAGAAGAAGAGGAAGAAGAAGAACAAGAACAAGAAGAAGAAGAAGACAAAATGTAGACTCAGAAGACACTATTTCGGCTCTCATAGATTTATCAAAAAAACGAATTGCATAATTCATACGAGGATGTTCTTGGTACGAAGTGATGTCTAATGCGCTATAAAACTGCAACCAATCAGAACAACGATAGTGACCTAGGACGATACAGTCGTCCGTAGCATATGATGACTTTAACATTCAATTAACATAGGGTTGACAAAGAGGAATTAAAGTATTCTTATGGTAGGATTTATAATAGAGAGAGAAAATTCTAGAAGAATCCCTGATCACACAAGTACAATATATTTTGTTCACAGTGCGAACTATGATCAGCAAATAAAACTAAATTCTCAGGCTTTAAATACAACATTAAACAATTGGATAAAACTGTAT
The DNA here is from genome assembly GCA_033675545.1 of Elysia crispata. Classification (NCBI taxonomy): domain Eukaryota; kingdom Metazoa; phylum Mollusca; class Gastropoda; family Plakobranchidae; genus Elysia; species Elysia crispata. The sequence goes on along the minus strand of JAWDGP010001056.1, from coordinate 80,682 downwards.
CAACATAGTTTTAAGACGACCCATTGCCCCAAAAGTACACAGCTGAAAAAGTGAGATACACCCATAGATATAACTACAGCACAAAACATTACATTTCTCCCTACTGAAAATAATTTTTTGTAAACTTTATTCGCATGTTCATCCAAAATATTGCATAGTGTTTCTCCATATGGTAATAATATCTCCAGGGAAGTGGATACATCACAAACCTTGTTATCACTAGATTTTTAACAGTCATACTTTAATTTTACATTTAAAACGCAATAATAGTAGGTTTAAGAACAAGACAAGTGCTGCATATATAACGGATAATATACATCAGCAGGATAATTAATTGTCAAACTCATAACGATGAAAGAAGGTTTGGCCGGATAACAATGTAATCGAAGTATAATACAAGAACTCTATTGAGAAAGTCATCTCCTACATTTTCTTAGTCAATAATATATTCTACTCGGAAAAAAAAAATTCTTCAGAGCCAATACTTAACAAATGATCAGAGGGTTATCAAATTTGGAAACTTTTAGGTATCCAAGCAGACGATGGTCTTCCTGAATTGCTTACCATAAAAGTACAAAGCAAATTTTTTTACCCTCAAATTTCCTAGATATTCCCTCTACATCACAGAGTATCTCTTCTCTCTGTCTAGAAGCTTCCCGCTTGCATAAGCGACGGAAAATTTGTCCATCTCTAACCCTACAACAGATTCGTTTGCTCTCAAAACGAATTCTTTATTAACTCCCGAGAGCATAAGTATGGGCGATACAGCTTGCTTTTATGCAGCGTACGCTCCCCACAGGACTTTGATAGGCTGGCCTTTGAGTGTAAGATCTGACAGAGGGGCAGCAATAGCAGCGAAGTTGGACATGGATGAATGTTAATAAGTAACTAAACATGAAAAGGATCTAATATCTTCTTGGTGGTCGTCTCTGGACTTTATACACTTCATCAGCATCGCAGTTCTGAAGTTTTTACCGTCACCCTTCCAAGGTAGTGTCATAGGAAGTAGACTTGTGTAGCTTGTAGTTCACACCTTTTAGTCGCCTCAAGAGTTCCTCTAAGACTGGCAAGGGCTCCTTCCATCTGTTGGTATGAACCAGTAGAACATCGATGTAGTTTACCACGTATTTCATTCCCTCCAGTCATGCCATTGATAAATATTCAGAATGGCATCTGCAGGAACTCGTAGTGTTGACCCATCGTCACGATAATCAGTCTTGTGAGCATCTGAGAGCTGCACAAGTATCTGGTGATAATAACCCTTGGTCAGGCCGAGCTTGGAAACTCTCTTTGCCCATGCCAAGGAAAGACTCGACCGTCGAAGGAACAGATTGGAGGTCGGTGGCTGTAATCTTATTAAGACGTTCATAATCAATGCAGATAAGATTACTCCCGTCATTCTTCTTGACGGCCCCAGGCGTTTCATATGGTGAATCACTCTTGCTTATGATCCCCAGGTTCTGTATCTGCTGTGGCTCCTTCTTGGGCGAATCGTACAGGATACGATGTCTGAAGTATAGGTTCGTCGGAAGTCAGGTCGATCCATTGTTCAGCCAGATTAGTGTCGCCTGGACGATCTGAGAATATCTCGCTGAACCTCTGGATCATCAACTGCAGCCCCCGATTTTGGTGAGGCGTCAGGGCTTCAACGAACTTGATATCCGCAGCGTTTTCCTTCTGTCCCCAAGTACAAACCTTCGGAGACAGATCCAACACCAGACTTAATGTTATGATAATGTCGATTATCTTCCTCGTAGTCCTCAACGGAACGTTAAAATCATCTTGCGTCTGGTTGGAAACCGCGGGTACTCTTGGACCAATTTCGCCATCTCTTGAGAGGTATTTCTTGAGAAGATTTGCGTACATCGTCTTCTCCTTTCCTTCGATCTTGACTTTGTAACCGTTGGAACCCACTGTGTTGATAATATTGTAGGGTTCGTTCCACTGCAGCCACAGCTTGTAAGAATCGGTAAGAGGACTAGCATAATGTCGCCAGAACTGAAGCGCCTAGTCTTTGTTTTCGTGTCGAAATATTTTTTATGTCTTGTTCAAGACGATTCAAGCTGTTCCTTTGTGGGCTCAAAGTACGTTAAGACGCCCCCGTGGCTGTAGGTCCAGCACGTACTGCCTTTACTTCCTGTTTATCGATGTCTTGGGGCGTCAATTCACGTAGTATATGTATAGGTCCTCTCACAGCCTTGCCAAACATAAGTTCGAAAGGGGCAAAATAGGATGGATCCTGAGGTACTTCCCTGTACATAAAAGAAGAGCATTTCTGCTCTGGCTTCACTATGCGTAGCCTTGTTATAAACTTATTTAAAGTACCGTTGAACTTTCCACCTGGCCATTGCACATCGGATGATACGGTATAATCGTAGACTGTGTGACACCAAGGAGCCTGCATACTCCCTTCTTTGCAATCTAAGATGAACTGCGTCCCTTGATCACTAAGAATTTCTTCTGCGATACCAAGGCGATTGTGTACCAGCGTCAAGATATATCGATGACTTGCTGGTTCGATTAATCCAACAAGATCTATAGCTACACTTCTGAAAGTGACATTAACAACTGGCATGTTCTACATTGGAACCTTTTGGACTGCTCCCTTGCTCAACGTTATCTGGCATACATCATACGAGCGGCAGTATCTGAGCACATGCCAGGCTAGAAGAAGTTACTCATTATGTTCACCTGGGAACCTCCACTGATCGTACCATGGGCTGATGACATCGCGTACTTCCTCTGAGAGAACGTCTTGTCATATGTTAGCCCCACCAAGGATCGCATCATTGTAGACTTTGTTTAAGATCACCTTTTTTTTCTCTAAGAATTATGCTCTTCCCGCACGATTTACAGACATGACTGCCTCGCCCATCCTCTTGATTACCTCGTCTTGCTTGAGTCGGGTCAGCTCCCGCCGATCCACTCCCGTGCGCTACGGTGTGTCTGGAAACCTTAGTGGTTTATGCTTGGGCCCTTATCGTTACAGCACCAACCATGACTGTCATGTCAGGATCATCTGGGTACCTAGCACTCGGGATGTTTCCCGCAAACAAGATCACATAATGGCCCGCATCCTCTTCTGATGATTATTCTTGGGTTTCCATAACCGTCACAGCTGCCGAGCTTGCTTTCTTGGATGAAAGAGCCGTGCTACTATCCGATTTCAATCCTGAAATGAGTCAAACTCTCCCCATTGATTACATTTTTTACCTTGGCTTGGCTCCTCACTCACTTTATTTCTGCTATTCTGCGTTGTATGACCAGGCTTCCTACAAATGCGAAATATGAGTTCCTCTTCGTTCTTGAAACTGAGAGGCTTGTTTTGCAGATTTACAGCTACTTGCTTTGCTCGGTAACTCAGTTGTTTCTTGTGGGACGTGAAGAACTGCTCAGCTGATCTCGCCGCTTCTTCAAGATCAGCTAGTTTCCTTTCTCGTAGATATGTAGACAAATCAGCCGAGGTTGAGTCAAAGAATGCCTGTTCAACAAATACATTTCTAAGTACCTCGTAATTATGCCAATGGTGCTTCCGCGAATTTCATCCATCGTTCCAATAAACATGCCAGGGATTCTCTCCCTCCTCTTGTAAACAAGTGCGGAATCACTGCCTTTAGCCGTCTTCTGCCAGGTTATACCTCTTTCGTAAAAAGTCCCTAATCCGGTGATAATATGTGACCTCGTTCTCTGAAAGACGACAGAACGCCTCTATTGCTCTTCGTGTCAGTTGTGCTGAAAGCGCTGTGCACCAGCTTTCCTTGGGCCATCCACTCGTGGTTTCGAATCGCGCCAACCGAAGAAGCTAAGAATCGATCATTATTCCTGTCCACAAAAGCCGGTAATTTTGGCATCTTGCATTTAGAATTCTCTCCTTCACGAGCCGGTCTACTATCACGTGTTGTAAGGTAGTGTTCACTTAACTGATTTGTCTGTGCTTGTATCCTTGCCAGTTTTTGCTGCGTCCTCATTCCCTCCATCTTTGATCTTTCCGCTCTCGCCTCAGCTTGTAGTTCAGCTTCTCTGTCTTCTTTTGCAAGAAGCAGTCTATATTTAGCCTCTCTGTCCTCCTTTTCAGCTTGTAACTTAGCTCTAGTTTTCTCTCTACTCCTTCTTAGGTTGTAATTTGCACAGCTTCCCCATCAGTCTCAGACATCCTTGGGAGTCGCGCGAACAGCCTGGTGCGGATGGCGAACTGTTGATATCTTAGGAAAATACTCGGGGCTTCCAACGCTACAAAGAAGATCCTGAACGATAAGAAGGGGCGCTTTAAGGTATCTAAGAGTCTAGTTCGACGCGCCATAATGGTCTAAGAAAGATGCCAATGGTATTTATGGCCTCCTTCTGCGATAGTTCAAAACTGTACTTGTTAGATCTAAAAGAGTGCCTGATTATTTTTTCTTGGTTTTAGCTTCTGTTGCGGGACTCCAGGATTGTCTCCCCATAAGATAGAGGTATTTACAGACTCACTTCAATCAGGATCTATGCCAGGCTGTAAAGTTGAGTTTCTCCTCTGCTTTGGCCAAAAATGTTGTTTCCAGTTCCGCTCTTTGGCGGCACGCGTTCCCTCCACAGTCACCCATTGGTCACTGATCTTGATATTGCTCCATGCTTAGCGGAGTGCTCTGTGTAGTATCTCCAGAATGATCGCACATTTTTGGTGTCTTAGAGTAGGTATATCGTTCAGCCTGACGGCCTTTATAAAGCTTGCTTTGCGCACTTCTGCTCTAAAGAGTCGGAGGTTGCGGTTTTATTGTTGAACTGTTCCCCTGAGCAGCAGGCCACACGAGACTTGCTTCTCCTTTTAGAGATGACACTTCATCTCAATCTGATGATTCTGTTTTTAGATTTGGTTCTTCAACTTCGAATGTTGGTTGTAGGAAAAAACAATATTCACGAGATTTTTTAAAATCGATGAATAAAGGTTTTCGCTCTTTTTCTTATTTTGACTATGTTTTTTCCAGCGCAATTTTGCGTGCCTCGCAATTTATTGTCGTTGAAATGTATTCTTGAAGCATTTTCTTTTCTTCCACATTGGCATCTTTAATTTGCTTTATTGGCATTTTCTTTTCTGCACGTAAATTGTCCAATGAGCGTTGTGGTCTGCTATCACGTGATGGGTCTCAGGCCCAGAGTTGTCTAACCCTTAAGTTGTTCAGACATGTTTGTTGAACAATGTCACCGCAACCGGCAAGCTTCTGCTGCAGTGGTTTTTTTTTCCATAAACAAACCTAAATAAAATTGTTTACAGTAGAAAACTTCCTATTTTTTTTTTCGAATCTAAGAGTTAAAAATATTCTTTGGGGATTAACGTTACTGAGCTTTTGAAACTCTTGATCCTCCTACTTAGCGTGGACTCTCTTAGTTTTGTAGCTGTGGGCCTGGCCTTCTGTTTTCTACATTTTTTTTTGTATTGAAATATGCTGTGTTGCTCCTGATTCGAAGTAGCAGATTGACAATTAATTTCAGGCGTTTGGATCTTCTTCTCTGTTTTAGTCGAGAATTCTAAGTCTTAGACTATAATTGCTGAAATCCTTACCCACTGAGGGGAGTGGCTAGATTTTAATCAATACTAACTTTCTAGACCCTAACTTCCGCCCTCCATTAAAGATAGTTTGCGAACGTTTAGAAATTCCTTACTGATTCTCCACAAACTCAATAGATGTGGTAGGAGAGTCACAATGTTCCCTTTCAACTGTGAAGATGGTATATTTTCATTTTAGAGTGTTTTTAAGCCAACTAGTTCAATGACTGCAGTGTAGAGGTCTCTTGTTCGTGTTTTATTCAGATTTTAATGTTTGAGCAGGTACAAAACGGTCTCATAACTCATGTTCCTCCTGTTCACCAATGTGTTTTGCTTTGATCTTTTTTTTGTTTTAGTCCGAGAACTACTCGCCGTGACCAGCTTAAAAGATTATATTGCACCGCCAGCGTTTCTGATTTGCGCATTGATTCTTTGCTGTTACTCATATTGAACTCTTGATATATTTGTATACAAGATTCATCTGATAATTATTTTCACGTTTTCCTGTTTCTCTTTGGAGATGGGACCTGACAATACGGGACTGGAGAGATGTGCTTCCTGATATGTACTGGAAGGACGCTTCCAGTCCTTCTTGGAAAGTAATTCGTTTCCGAGATCCCTCGATGTTGAATCGCAAACTGTTAATTCATGTTGCTCTACATGTTATGACGTGAACTATTTCAGCTTTTATCTCAGAGTAATCTTGGTATTTAAATCTCATGTTTAGAGTTTGTCAGGATATGTAATCTAACGATATTTCCTTAGGATTCCCATTACTTCAGCTGTCACCTACAGATGGCCTCTGTTGAGGTTTGCCAAGTGGAAGGCTCTTGCTTGCTTACACAGTGTTAGGATCATTTATTTTCTTAAATATGAAATTCAGATTACTTTCCATTTCCACTGCTAATGATCACACATTCGCAAAAAAAGTTCTAAACCTATTCTTGATATGGAAATAGCGTAACTTTGACACATGTTAAACGCAGCTAAAATATATACATATTGTTATCTGACGAGTCGCCTGAAGAGCTTACGGTCTTTATTATCGAATTCATAGAATTCTAATTAACGTTTACAAGAATATTTGACAAGATTAGCACGGTATAGAATTACCCAGTTACACATATTAGAAAACGTTCAAACTAACGAAAACAAAATTCGATCGCAATATTGGACTAACGATATTTTCTTTATATCGTTTCGTGATGAACAGAGTTTCATGATTTCTAGCGGCGAAGAATGTTTCTAAGGTAACATATCAATATTTGAAAAATTTAACTCAGGAAATTCGAGACATGAGTAAACATGTCGCAAATACGAGATTATATAGATGTTTGTTCCTCCATAATGTGTCAAATGTTATCAAACAAAACAAGAGATGGTTATCTTGTCAGGATTATTTGAACTACAGGCAACCTTTAAGAGTCAGATAGAGTAAAAATACCAAAAGTTAAAGAACTGTGATGTATTTCATGAAGATAGCAGTTGTATGGAGGATCAAAAGTAAAGTGAACAAAACCTCTCAAAGTAGTTTTTCTTTGGACGTGGTTATCAAAGCATACACGTAAATAATTCTGGGGGTTATCCAAGCACACACGTAAATACACCTGGGGGTTATCCAAGCATACACGTGAACAATCTTGGGGGTTATCCAAGCATACACGTAAAAATCCTGGGGGTCATTCAAGCATAAAAGTAAATAATCCGGCGGTTATCCAAGAATACACGTCAATAATTCTGGGGGATTTCCAAGGATACACGTGAATAATCCTGGGGGGTTATCCAAGTATACACGTGAATAATCCTGGTGGTTATCCCAGGATACACGTGAAAAATCCTGGGGATTATCCAAGGATACAAGTGAATGATCCTGGGGTGTTATCCAAGAATACATGTGAATTATCATGGGGGCTGTTCAAGGATACATGTAAATAATCCTGGGCAGTTATCTAAAGAGACACGTGAATAATCCTAGTGGTTATCTAAGCATACACGTGAATAATCCTGGAGGTTATCCAAACATACACGTAAATAATCCTGGGGGTTATCTAAGGATACACAAAGATTACTCAAGTGCAAATTTGGTTAACCACATCTTTTTTTCTTTTTTTTCTTATATATTGGTCAGTACTTTTAAAATTAATTTTTTTATCCAAGCATACACGTAAAAATCCTGGGGGTCATCCAAGCATAAAAGTAAATAATCCGGCGGTTATCCAAGGATACACATGAATAATCCTCGGCGGTTATCCAAGGATACATGTGAATAATCCTAGTGGTTATTTAAGCATACACAAAGATTACTCACGTTAAAATTTGGTTAACCACATCTTTTTTTTCTTATATATTGGTCAGTACTTTTAAAATTAATTTGAAGAAGTTTTAACAGACTCTTAGCGTTTTTACATTTGAAAGAGAACGTGTTAAAGGCTTCGGTTCTAAAAGGAGAGAAGGCAAGATGACATGACTTTCTGACTGGTTGTGAGCAAGTTAAGGTCACATACAAATGCTCTGTCCTTTCTTTGAATATCTCTGATTTTTCTGAAGAATTAACGCCAAGCCCGAATATGTAAGATGTCACGCCTGCTTTAGGCGGTCTAGTTAGGTGTTGAACCTCTTAACAATTCGCCCGATGATTTATCAACTGAGCTATCTGCCGAGGAAAACTACATTTCGTTTAGAACCACTACATCTATATATATATATATATATATATATATATATATATATATAATATGGGCGTCATGACTAAATCAACGCAGATAAAAAAATATGCGCCATAGCAAATGAATCTTTTGAGGTTGAGGGAGAGGGAAATAAAAACGTGAGAAACGGGCGAGGGAGAAGGGAGACAGGGAAGGAGCTGTAAAGGCCAGTATTCCAACAGTTAAGTTGTTGTCAGCATTCAAATATAATTATAAAATTTTTAATGATATTCACGATACTCTTTGCAAATCAACCCAATTGAATCTCCATATCTACCGAAAAAAAATAGGTAGAAGTATACAGATGGCTTTTTTTTTTACAAATATGTTGGTGTTTTAGTGTTTTGTTTTGTTTTTCAAAATTTTTTCCATCATTTACTTATTTCTTTGTTAATTTTTTTTTAAATTTCCTTATTTATCTTTTTTTTAATCATTTTTCTCATTTTTTTTCTATTTGCCTCGTCAATTGCAACATTATTTTTAATGAGTAGCAAAAAAAATCCAGCTACTAATACTCAGCTCACCATTACCTTTACCAGTGTAGATACTGAAAGACATTCGTGAGGCAATTTGCAGGAATAATAAAATGTTTAAATATCTCTTTCTCGTTCTCTCTCTCTCTCTCTCTCTCTCTCTCTCTCTCTCTCTATCTATCTAAGTCACAGGACATGAAAACCTTTCTTCTTACATTCTTCTGTCTCTGTCTGTCTATCTGTCTCTCTCTCTCTCCTGTCTCTGAGCTGCGGGACGAAAAGAACTCTCTCACTCCACCTTCTCCCCCCCCCCTCTCTCTCTCTCTCTCTCTCTCTCTCTCTCTCTCTCTCTCTCTCTCTCTCTCTCTCTCTCTCTCTCCTCTAACCATCCTTTTTTCTGTTTTTATTGTTCATGCTCACTCTCTTTGTTTCTGCTTTTCTCTCTCTCGACTCCTCCCTTTTTTTCTGCTAATCAACTCTCTATTACTCTCTGTTTCTCTCTCTCTCTCTCTCTCTCTCTCTCTCTCTCTCTCTCTCTCTCTCTCTCTCTCTCTCTCTCTCAGCCTCTGTATCTTCTCCATTCTCCTGTCATACCCTATTTCTCCCTCAATTGGTCTGAACGTAACAAATGGATTTAGACGCATCCTTTGTTTGTGGAACATTCAACTAAGCTCTCAAAAATGAAGAGAAGCATTGTTGTAAAACAAAATATTAAAACATAGAAAACTCGCTTCGGAATTCTAGCGGATGTGGAGATGCCGGAGGGCTGGAAGAAATAAAACAAAGACTTCATGATCTCACGTTCAAGTATGTTCAACTACACCTCACTACATGCTCATCAAAACTTCATGGAAATCGATTGTGTTTTTTTTCCTTTCTGATTAACTACTATGGAAAGCAGGTTTTTTTCCATTAGCGAACAAATTATTGTCCTGCAGAAAAGAAAACACGGAAATAAATTGACACAATTTGTTCTAATATGTCGGTAGAAAACCAATTTAAAAGTGTTGACTTTAATTTTTTTTTTTTTATAACAAATTGATGTAGTATTGCAAGTTTGTTTTAAAACCTAAACCGTGAGTCTATCCCGGGGGTTAAAATTAGCTAGCGCTGACACTGGAGCCACTGCTGAGTCTTCAAGTTACAAAGATTGGGTGTAGTTTTTGGAGTCGAAGTAGTCAATTTGAACAGAAACAGAGATATACATATATATATATATATATATATATATATATATATATATATATAGAGAGAGAGAGAGAGAGAGAGAGAGAGAGGGGGGGGGGGGAGGCAACGGTTCAGTAAGTCTGGTCAGACCAGCACTAGACACTGTAGACAGCTGCTAGACCTGTTGTCCAGGATCAACCGAGTCTGGTAGCTTAATAATATCTACCACCCATCCCCGCCCCACCCGAAGACCTGCCCCCGTCACCGCAAACACTCGACGTACTCGTCCACACTGTTTTCTCTATCCCCCATCCCCCACTCCCTCTTTCCGATCGTCCATTACTCTTTTTTTTTATATGTCCCCTGTCTCTGATACTTCATCACCTCTCGTTTGTCTTTCTCAAGTAGCTGTATAATGTTTTTACTTGAAACATAGCTATCCTGATTCTCTCTCTCTCTCTGTCTCTCTCTCTCTGTCTCTCTCTGTCTCTCTCTCTCTCTCTGTCTCTCTCTGTCTCTCTCTGTCTCTCTCTCTCTGTCTCTCTCTCTGTCTCTCTCTCTCTCTCTCTCTCTCTCTCTCTCTCTCTCTCTCTCTCTCTCTCTCTCTCTCTCTCTCTCTCTCTCTCTCTCTCTCTCTCTCTCTCTCTCTCTCTCTCTGTCTCTCTCTCTCTCTCTCTCTCTCTCTCTGTCTCTCTCTCTCTGTCTCTCTCTGTCTCTCTCTCTGTCTCTCTCTCTCTGTCTCTCTCTCTCTGTCTCTCTCTCTCTCTCTCTCTCTCTCTCTGTCTCTCTCTCTCTGTCTCTCTCTCTCTCTCTCTCTCTCTCTCTCTGTCTCTCTCTCTGTCTCTCTCTGTCTCTCTCTCTGTCTCTCTCTGTCTCTCTCTGTCTCTCTCTCTCTCTCTGTCTCTCTCTCTGTCTCTCTCTCTGTCTCTCTCTCTGTCTCTCTCTCTCTCTCTGTCTCTCTCTCACTCTCTATCTCTCTCTCTCTCCTTCTACATTCTCGTAAATTCTTTTTTAGTGTATATTTTTTTCTTGAAATGTCATTTTCTGATCTATATCTTTTTTCATTATATACCTGACAAGCAGTCTCTCCCTCTCCCTAATCCTTTTCCTACCGATCTCTCCTTCCTCCTTTCTTTCTCATTATCTCTTACTTATCTTCTTTTTCATCTGTCTTCTTTGTCAATGCCATGCATGTCTATTGATCTCCTTTAAGAAATATTTTTCTCTCTAATCATTCATTCTTCATCCCTCCACCTCCTTCTGTGTTTGTCTCTCCCCCTCTTTTTCCCCTTTCGCAAATTAGTCCAAATTAAACTCTATACCAATACCACAGATGGTTTTAAAATAATCTTTAAAGAAAAGAAAATGTTGCTAGCATTTGATCAATTCATGCTTCCTCCAGCTACAAAAATCTAATTTGGACTTGCCGCATCTTGGGCTAAGTTATTGGCATTCATGTCATCTTGTCAACCATATCGAACTTTAGAGTCTATATGACCGTTAAAGGTTCCGTTGACATACACTGAGTCATTGCCTCTGGTTCTCTGTGACCGGGAGAGAGAATACGTTGCAAGCTACATTCAGTCATTGTGTCTGGTTCTCTGTGACCGGGAGAGAGAATACGTTGCAAGCTACATTCAGTCATTGTGTCTGGTTCTCTGTGACCGGGAGAGAGAATACGTTGCAAGCTACATTCAGTCATTGTGTCTGGTTCTCTGTGACCCAGGAGAGAGAATACGTTGCAAACTGCATTCAGTCATTGCCTCTGAATCAATTTTACTTTATAGAGAGGAGGCATCATCTCATTGCCTCAGACTATCGAAAGAGAAACTGGCGGCTAAAGTACTGAAACATTGTCTCTAAATCCGTGTGATTTAGGAAGTGATTTAGGGGAGAGGCTGTGCTTACAGTACACATAATTATTGTCCCTGATTCTCTGTGGCTTTAAAGAGAGATTGGGCCGATACCACTCTCAGTCATTGTTACTGAATCTCTTTGATTTCGGAGAGAGATTGGGCTGATACCACACTGCCAATGATATCCTGTGACTTTCGAGATAAAGTGTGTTTATATTACATTATGGCATTGTGCATGAATCTAGTAATAAATGTCCGCCTGCTTCGTCTTGAAATGCCATCTTTTTAAAGTTATGTATATTTACTTTTTTCTGCTGTATACTTATAATTCGTGTTTTAAGTATCTTAAAAAAAAGTGAATTGACTGCATATCAAGGATTCGCTGTAGTAAATACTTATTCCTTGATATACTTATCATTAAAACTCCAATCTGATATTTCATTGTAGCTAAAAATCTGTGCATGCTTCCATTGTCCACTTCTCCTTTTCTTAACATGTTATCTTAAGATATTCAACTTGTGGTTTGTAATCAGTACCTTTATCCACATATCAAAACATGAGAAGATATCATTGGTAAAGGCTTCAAAGCTGTAGTCAGTCTCTCCTTTGTTGTCTCTGTCAAAAGGTTGTGCACCAATCTGTACTTCGTCTTAGCCTTTTGTTCTTTAATTCATTGTCTAGAGAGTGGCATTGCGAAAGAGTTTTGCTCCATGGTGAGAAGTTACATCCCTTGTGAAAAATCATCAGAGTTTTGTAAACAATTCTTTTCGCAGCAATATTTCTTTTTTTCCGAGTTGAAACGTTGTATGTACTCTTTCTTGGAGTAGCTTCGAGTGCTTATGAAAAATTACAACCCTTGGTATAGTCTCTTAGATTTATTCTTCAACCCATTTCGATCACGGTATTGAACAGTATTTTCTTCAATTCCCTTGTTTTTCAGTTCATGTCCTATATTTTATGTGGATTATTTGTAGCGTTTGGCTTTGAGTTAATTGCATGTCTTATATTTTATGTGGATTGATTATTGTTAGACGCTTCTAAAGCTAATATTATAACCCCAGATTGTTCCGTTTGTAATATTATTTAAAATTCGCTTTAAAAATCGTAAGGCTTTTCTTTTCTTCCTTGAGAAAGGCCGTGGTCTTTGTAAGCGATTGAAGAACCCCAGAGATGTTCAAGAAAGATAAACAAGGGTAGCTTTTCTCCCCAGTCTGTCTACAAGTGACCATTAGTGGCGAGAACCACGAGGGATTAAGATGTCGGCTCTACCGCCACTGAAGGGGAGACAGCTACAATCTTAACCTGAAAAAAAAAAAGAAAAAAAAAACATGTCCCTTAGCTAAGTGTGTAACCCTCTTTTTCTGATGAGATTTATAGTTAACTTTGTGAACATTTAGAGGATCTTTTAAGCAAATCGATGGACTAATGGTTAGACTGATCATCTTGAAACCACAGGCAAGATGTTTGTTGTTTTGAAGGTTCGTTTTTTGTAAGTCGGGCTTTCTCTTCAACAGAAAGTTTAGTGCGTTTTCGCATGTTAATACTGACCAGAGTCCGAAGATAGCTTAATTAATTCAAATCTAGTTCTGGCGGTGGTCAAATCTTGCGGTAAACGAGGAAGCGATTTTTACAGTTTTAAGAATAGATAAATATCGTCTGCTGAAATAAACCAGTGTCCCTTAATGGTAGGCGGTCGTAGCTTCCCGTCAGCGCCAGTGTGGGATATGACACCCAGTCACTACGAAAAACCGCAAATTGGTTCACAACTTATTTTTTTCTACACATAAATGGCTACAAGAAATGGCGGAAGTTGCATAATTATTCACACCCTCTTGTCCCCGATTTTTGAAAAAGAAATAAAGTTTATGATCCACACATAATGTAATTATAACATTCCATATTTTGCAAATGTCTATTCAGTTTAAAAAAAAAAAGTCATGTTTTTATCTCTCTTAGTGATTCGAACAACCCTTTAGCCGACATACAAGGTTTAAATACCATACTGTCGTGATTTATGAAACAATCAATGTTTGAATACAACACTATCTTGGTTTATGAAACAATTTAGTTTTGAATACAACACTGCCGTGTAAAACAATTAATGTTTGAATACAACATAAACGTGGCCTATGAAACAATCAATTTTTCAATACAACATTGACGTGGCCTATGAAACAATCAATTTTTGAATACAACATTAACGTGGCCTATGAAACGATAAATTTTTATACATGGTCTATGAAACAATCAGTTCTTGAATACAACATTAACGTGGCCTATGAAACAATCAATGTTTGAATACAATACTGTCGTGGTCTATGAAACAATCAATGTTTGAATACGACACTATCTTGGTCAATGAAACAATCAACTTTTTAATACAACATTAACGTGGTCTATGAAACAATCGATTTTCGATTACAAAATTAACGTGGCCTATGAAGCAATCAATTTTTCCATACAATATTGACGTGGCCTATGAAACAATCAATGTTTTAATACAACATTAACGTGGCCTATGAAACAATCAATATTTGAATACAACATTAACGTGGTCTATGAAACAATCAATTTTTTAATATAACATTTACATGGCGTTTGAAACAATCAGTGTTTGAATAGAACAATAATGTGTTCTATGAAACAATAATTGTTTGAATACAATAATGTCGGGATCTATGGAACAATCAGTTTTTTTTCGACTACAACACTGTCGTGGCCTATGAAACAATCAATATTTGAATACAACACTATCTTGGTCTATGAAACAATCAATATTTTAATACAATACTGTCGTGGTCTATGAAACAATCACTATTTGAATACAATAATGTCGTGGTCTTTAAAACAATCTAGGTTTAAATACAACACTATCTTGGTCTATGAAACAATCAATATTTGAATACAATACTGTCGTGGTCTATGACACAATCAATGTTTGAATACAACACTATCTTGGTCTATGAAACAATCAATATTCGAATACAATATTGTCGTCGTCTATGAAACAATCATTTATTATTCAACAATTTCGTCATGGATAAACGATCACAACTGTAAGACTGACATTAATGGACCACAAGACAAAACCTCACGCTAGGGTGAGAAACTGATAGCAGGGGAAAGCTTTATCTAGGTTGGTGAGTTCTGAGTCTATTGACCTTCTCCATCGTAGCAGACATAACTTCAGGTAGTTTCACGATATTTCAATTTTCTTAAGTGTTTCAGTTTTCGGAGGACTTTTTAAAAAACGATGAATATTTTTGCTTGGAGAAGTTGCCAACTCGTTCAACAGTTGTGTAGAGTTTTGGGTATGCTCCGTTATCTCTGCTAATATCATTTTCCTAATCTCTCACAGGTTTTCCTTCTATCGGTGTAGTGTCTTTCTCTATCGCTCTCTCTTCTGATAGGATCGCAGTGTTCCCTTAACAAACCAGGATTTGACAGCTGTACTGGCGAGCTCTTCACTTCTGGGTTGAATTAGAATCTGAAATGTTTCTACTACGGACCTTTTCTATTGCTTGTTCACAGTGCGTCATTGATAAGCTTATATTTTGTTCTGTAGCAATAGAAATAACTTTAATGTTTCATATCGTTTTATTATTTTAAAAAACTCATTTGCTTTAATGAAGGAGAATAATAATAAGGAATAGGTTTTATTCAACATTCTTCATTATTGCCTCTTCAACTGATAATATCACTTTTTATGTATTGAGAAAATAATGAAATGTTGAAACAAGAAAACCTGGATATTGAAAAACCACAAGATTTTTATACCATAATGGCCCATCTCTTCACCTTCTAGGAAACGGTAAACCTCCTAGATACTTGCACTTTATTGACGGCCAAGGTGTGCGCCAGACCGCAAAATCAATGCATATTTACCACGGAAACTGAACTATATACAAGCATAGAACCAAAGATTTTCACTTCAAATGTGAAAAATATATAATAATGTCAGTGTACAATTATGTATTAAATTTAACTTTTTGGCAGAGTCAGAACAGAAAAGGAACGATGTACTCCTCACGTGTCTACATGTGAACCATGGCAACGATGGGCATCTTTACATCACTGGACAGATTTTATAGCCTCTCTGAACTCAGCCCAACTCATTCCGAAATCACATGGCCTATAGTTAGTTTTAAATGATTACAAGTGTCTAAAGCCTTTCTCTCCCTAGAGTCTCATACAGGATCGTCTTTTCTCTCTTTTTTAGTGGGATTTAGGATCGAATTAATAGATTTATTCCCTTGGTTTACTGGGATTACATTTCTTTCTTGCTCTTAGATAAACGGCACTTTAGTTTTATCCTAATCACCATTGTGTTTTGTTCAAAGCCGCTCCGTGTTTGATTGAAAACATAATGGCGAACGTTATGCCTGATCCAAAGACCATTTGATATTCAGATTTTTAAAAAATTCGTATTAGTTTTCATGGCAATTCTTAGTGCTTTACGTTACTATTAAGGACAGCGCTGGCTTGTTCATTTGATGCTTCATTCGTTTTCTTTCTTTGCCATTGTGTTATTTTTTTCTTCAACTACGTGTCAATGGCAAGTTGTTATGTGCAGTTTTTAATAAAATAAGGTACTAAAATGGTAAATTAGTTAGCTCGCAGGATTGACAATTAAGAGGTTTAGGGCTAGAGCCTTAATCTGACTCATTGTTGTCGGAGCGGAACCTACAGAGTTAGTGCTACTCATGCTTGGTGCATCAGTACATCTTGAACTCTGAAAGAGAAACTTGTTTATTGTGGACGCTAGCTGGAGATTATTCACGATCTGTCAAAGAAAATAAAATATTTTGACGGCTGGTGTCAATGACCGCTTAGTGCACTAAGCTAAATGTCTGAACCAAAATTCTGAATTGTTCATATTTGATCAAATTCGAAAGATATTAAAAAAAACAGACAAAAAATATAGATTAGGTCAAGTATACTTCTAGCTGCTTATGAGACAGAAACATCCGCACCATAAAACTTTATATCGGTGAATCTTATTTATTTTTCTCTCTTGAGGTACAGAAAAAGACAGTACGTTTGAGATATGTGCTTTTAGCAGATCAAAGTGGAGGAGATAGATTTTCTGCCTCATTCTTCTCTGCTTTTTGTTTCAGGCTCTCTGTTTCTCACTCTTTCTTTCTCTCTCTCTCTCTCTTTATTTTTTTCACTCTCTCTGTTTTCCCTCTATCTGTCTGTTTATGTCTATATTAATTTATCTCTCTCCCTTTCTCTCTCTTTCTCTCTCCTGTCTCTCTCTCTCTCTCTCTCTCTCTCTCTCTCTCTCTCTCTCTCTCTCTTTCTATCTATCTCCATCCCCCATCCAGTTTTTTACGCTGACATAAGCCTTTGCTGTGCTGTGCTAGATTGGATCTTGAGGATATCAAAGGTTTTCAGAGAAATACCGATCTGATCAGTATAGTGAGATTTCTCTGATGTCTGTGTCCCACACGGCCAGACATTAACCTAACACTGCAGTCCGGTAGCCTCGAAACTGTCACATGCTTGTCTAGGTTTCCAGTTTGGCTGGTTTTACTTTCGATTTGATTGCTTCTTTTAATCAAGTTCTTGATAAGGCTTTGTCTTTACCCCGAAAAATTACAGCCATTTTCTGCTGTCACCAGTGGTTTTCAAAAATAAATATCTTTAATGATAGAAACAAGGAAGTTTACAATATATTTTCCATATAAACATGTGAACATTGTTTATGCTGATTCCATATATCTTATTTTGATGTTGTAAGAAAAGATCTTTTTGTCTTTTGTTTAAAGAACTGTGAAAACCTGTGCTGCATTCGTCTTCCTCTTTCATCCGATCCCTTCACTCCATTTCTTGTTTATTCTCGTTCCTCAGACTGCAGACCGTGGTGTTGCTGCGGCAAGGGCCGGGCGAGGAATCCTCATCAGTGTAACAGATACACCCGCACTGGCGCCACGAGTCTGTGTGAGTCCCCTGACGAGACGAGGAGCTACCACATGGAGCCCAGCTTCCACTGTAATCAGGACAGCATGGAGAGTTGAGGCGACTCGTATCAGGTCTGTGGCGTCACCAGACTGTATGAGTCACATGACAAGGCATGGAGCCAAGCTCCCACTGTAATCATGACGGCATTGAGAGTTGAGGCGATTTATAACAGCCTGTGGCGTCACCAGACTGTATGAGTCACATGACGAGACTTGGAGCCAAGCTTCCACTGTAATCAGGACAGCGTGGAGAGTTGAGGCGACTTATACCAGCCTGTGGCGTCACCAGTCTGTATGAGTCACATGACGAGACTTGGAGCCAAGCTTCCACTGTAATCAGGACAGCATGGAGAGTTGAGGAGACTCATATCAGGTCTGTGGTGTCACCAGTCTTTATGAGTCACATGACGAGACTTGGAGCCAAGCTTCCACTGTAATCAGAACAGCATGGAGAGTTGAGGCGTACTGAGTCTTTGTGAGTCCCATGCCTAGATTAGAAGTTACATCATGGTGTCCATTTTTTTCCAATGACGTCAAGACAGCCTGGAGAGTTGAGGCGACTCATACCGGTCCTGTGGATTTTTAGAAATGTAGTTGATCATTCGAGGCAACCAAAAGATCCCAGAGATTGAGGAAGGCATTCCGAGTTGAGGAATCTTAGCTCCACTTCAAGAAAAACCAGAATACCCAGAATATTGACAACACATCTCTGAGTGTGCACTATGCAACTCATTTCTGGAGCATCCAAGAAAGCTTCCAAAACTCGAGTATTGTAATGTGGGGGCAGAACTGACAAGTTCTTGATGTCTGCAGATGAAACCACTTCGAAAAGATTGGATGATGTCTGCTGATGAAACCGATTCGGTGAGACTGGATGATGTCTGCTGATGAAACCAATTCATTGAGACTGGATAATGTCTGCTGATGAAACCGATTCGGTGAGACTGGATAATGTCTGCTGATGAAATCAATTCGGTGATACTGCGTCTCATGAATCAAGCAGGGCATCAGATGTCAAGACAGCCAACAGCTGTTAGAGCTGAGTCTAGGACTGTAGCTCTAGCCATTGTCGGATTTCGGCTTTTCATTGCGACTCTAAACTTGTCTAGAGCTTTCTGCTCTAATAAGCTGCTCATTGTGTTAGAAGTCTCCAAGATTCTATGCTTGGTTTCAAGATGAATATTGAAAGTTGTGCTTCATGCGTGTCCATTCACCTCTGTAACAGCACTATGTAATATGTAGCGGACGTCACTAACGAGCAGGAGAACGAAAGTTATGTGTGATCTTCATCGTGACAGTAAGAGTGGCTAAAACACTTTCCACCGCGTCAAAACCAACACAATATCAAAGGAGTACCAAATTATTTGACAGGTTTAATAATGAATTTGGCAAAATATTGGAAACCGATATTTTGAAACATTAAAAAATAGCCTGAATAGATCAAGACGATGTGAATACGTCTTCGGGATATATTGTATGTTCTTGTTCTATTCATTTATTCAGCAATATAATTCATACTGTTCAACTTGTTTTATTCTTTATAACTAATATTGAACCATTATAATAAGTTTCCAATAGATTCGACGCTTCCTGCACCAGTATATTTATACATTTTGTGGCCATCTATGATAATGTCAACAGACTGCAAAGGTTTCTCTCAATTTTCAAAGAATTATCTATTTTGATATGTTTGCACTATTATGGTGTGTCTTGTACCCTTTGCTTCGTTAGTCAAAAGCTCCATGTTTTAAAACTCTTGGTGAGATTCAAAAGCTTCTGGGGGAATAACAACAGCAGTTATATCTAGACCAGTCCACGAACAAAAATACATATACATAGTTATTCATATCCAAAACCGATTATAAACTTCAGTTCACAAAAAATGTCCTATACAGACAAAGTCCAACACTATCTAGAGTGTACAAGTTATTGCCGTGCACAATTCCGTTCATAGACACCATCCACCTGTAAAGATCAACCCACACATGAGGCCGCCTTCAGTAACCAAACCGAGTTAAAAAACATTTTAACCGATCATCTTACTTACAACTTCTCTTACAATAGGCTCAACCAACAAACGCTTCCACCTATACATACCAATCTACAAACGATACCATCTACACAGATCAACCAATAAACAACGCCTCTTAAAAATACTAAGCCTAAAAAGACGATTTCTTTCTTGTCAAACTATAACCAACATCGCCATTAGAGGCAAGCTACAATGTACGCCCCCTAGAGAGACAAGTTACAAGAGCAGTAATGACCAATCCAACATCAGAGCCATTTCTACAGACCAGCCTACAATCACCTTCTGGTTCTGATTCTATTTGAGACGCATTGCTCAGCTTCAAAAAAAAGGTGAAGCTGGGTATGATTCCAGCTAATGCCAGCCCGGTGAAAAAAAAAAAAACAATAGGAGAAATAGTAATTTTCAAGGCTATAACCAATCTATTATAGTGATTTATTGCCCTGCTTTTTGTTTAAACAATTTCCTTTTTCCATATGTATGAAAACATTTGTTGTGATAAAGCTGTATAAATATTTTACGTTCAAACAAGAGAGATGCACCTTGATATTGGCACAATTGTTTAGGCATTGTCGTTTTGAAATGTTAATCAAAAGAAGGAGTCGACAAAAGGTTAGATCTAGGTAATGTCGCCAACAAAAATGCCATCGCTTTGGAGAGGTACACAGATGTGCTTTCACTTTTTGTCGCGAACTTACCTATGTGGAGTTGTTCAAGTAATTGCGTGCATTTTTATTGCTTATTATTCTGGTTGATTAGTAATGATAACTTTATCCGCATATTATAACAGTGTAAATTGCATTTTGTCATGGGTCAAACTTTATGTATTCTTATAGTCTTTTTAACCCCACCTTGATGTATCATTGTACTTTTAATTAAAAGTGTGGAGAAATAAATATAATTTTTCATGTTTGTGTAAGATCATAATGAAAATGCTCTCCCATTTTTCTTCTTTTTCTTTTAGTAGGAGAAAATGACAGATGAACCTAGAAGGAGGCTGAGATGTAATAAGGAAGGGAGAAAGATATATCCATCACGAAACTTTTGCCATAACCCATAGAATCCTGCGTTAAGATTATAGTAATAATTGTAGATGGATCGAGATATCTAGCTGCTTCTCTGCAAAAATAGATCCATCAAGGCTTAATTAAATATTGTTATTTGATCCCATCCCTATTTTCTTCTTACCTTTGTTTTGTTTAAGCGCTCTATTTTTTTCAGTGACATAACGATGTGTTAAGAGTTTGGTTTTTATGTGAAATTTTAATGAATTGAAAATTATCCGCAAGATTTTTTTGTGTCAATAAGGCCTTCCTAAAATCGTTTCTCGGAGAAAAGTTTGCTGTGACATACATCAGCTAAAAATCAAAGCCTGAGATAACCATAAATCAAAACTAAATCCTTTATTCTCGTTCGATGGCTCTCTGTAATGCGTCATTGCTTTAAGATATCAGTTTTAAATAAATTTATTTTCATTCCCACACACACCTACTCACGCCCAGGTCCAGACAGTCAAAGAAAGATTCCGATGTAAGTTCAGACAGTCATAGATAGATCCTGATATAGGTCTACACAGTCATAGATAGATCCTGATATAGGTCTACACAGTCATAGATAGATCCTGATATAGGTCTACACAGGCATAGATAGATCCTGATATAGGTCTACACAGTCATAGATAGATCCTGATATAGGTCTACACAGTCATAGATAGATCCTGATATAGGTCTACACAGTTATAGATAGATCCTGATATAGGTCTACACAGTTATAGATAGATCCTGATATAGGTCTACACAGTTATAGATAGATCCCAACATAGGTTCACACATATACCGTATGTTAAAACAGTCATAGATAGAACCCGTTACAGTTCGAAACAGACATATATAGTTAACCACATAGACCCAAACTGTCCGAGATAGATTCCTATATAAGTCCAAACAGTCATATATATATATATATATATATATATACATATATAGATCTCGACGTATGTCCAGATAGTCATAGATTAATACCGCCACAGTTCTCGACATTTATAGATTGATCCCGCCACAGGTCCAGACAGTCATAGATAAATCTCGATATAGGTCCAGACAGTCATAGATTGATCCCGCCCCAGGTCCAGACAGTCATAGAAAGATCCTGATATAGGTCCAGGCAGTCATAGATTGATCCCGACCCATGTCCAGGCAGTCATAGATTGATCCCGCCCAAGGTCCAGACAGTCATAGATTGATCCCGCCCCAGGTCCAGGCAGTCATAGATTGATCCCGCCCCAGGTCCAGGCAGTCATAGATTGATCCCGCCCCAGGTCCAGACAGTCATAGATATATCTCGATATAGGTCCAGACAGTCAAAGAGTAATCTCGATATAGGTCCAGACAGTCATAAATAAATCTCGATATAGGTCCAGGCAGTCATAGATATATCCCGATATAGGTCCCGACAGTCAAAGATAGATCCCGCCACAGGTCCAAACATTCATAGATAGATCCTGATATAGGTCCAGGCAGTCATAGATAGATCCTGATATAGGTCCAGGCAGTCATAGATTGATCCCGCCCCATGTCCAGGCAGTCATAGATTGATGCCGCCCAAGGTCCAGACAGTCATAGATTGATCCCGCCCCAGGTCCAGGCAGTCATAGATTGATCCCGCCCCAGGTCCAGGCAGTCATAGATTGATCCCGCCCCAGGTCCAGGCAGTCATAGATATATCTCGATATAGGTCCAGACAGTCAAAGAGTAATCTCGATATAGGTCCAGACAGTCATAAATAAATCTCGATATAGGTCCAGGCAGTCATAGATATATCCCGATATAGGTCCCGACAGTCAAAGATAGATCCCGCCACAGGTCCAAACATTCATAGATAGATCCTGATATAGGTCCAGGCAGTCATAGATAGATCCTGATATAGGTCCAGGCAGTCATAGATAGATCCTGATATAGGTCCAGGCAGTCATAGATAGATCCTGATATAGGTCCAGGTAGTCATAGATAGATCCTGATATAGGTCCAGGCAGTCATAGATAGATCCTGATATAGGTCCAGGCAGTCATAGATAGATCCTGATATAGGTCCAGGCAGTCATAAATAGATCCTGATATAGGTCCAGGCAGTCATAGATAGATCCTGATATAGGTCCAGGCAGTCATAGATAGATCCTGAGATAGATCTCGCCACAGGCACAAACAACATAGATAGCTCTACAGATCTTTCTCCAGCTGTTGTAAATCAAAAAAGTAGTCACAGTGGGCATTTACATCTACAGCTTGTAGTCATTCTTACTCTTTCTCTCCATTTATCTCCCTCTCTCTCTCTCTCTCTCTCTCTCTCTCTCTCTCTCTCTCTCTCTCTCTCTCTCTCTCTCTCTCTCTCTCTCTCTCTCTGTTTCACACTCTACCTGTGATAATTTTTCCTTAACTTCTCTCTAAATCTTATCTTCGATATACATGTAAAATAATACTCTCTCTCTCTCTCTCTCTCTCTCTCTCTCTCTCTCTCTCTCTCTCTCTCTCTCTCTCTCTCTCTCTCTCTCTCTCTCTCTGTGTTTCACACTCTACCTGTGATAATTTTTCCTTAACTTCTCTCTAAATCTTATCTTCGATATACATGTAAAATGTTACTCTTTTTTTATTGATTCCGTGTTAAATCTGCTTTGAACTCAAGAGGTCGAAGTGAAACTCCCCAGACACACCGCGATCTAAGCTCAGAGGACAGAAGTCTACAAAATGAGTTCAAATCCATTTGGAGGCTCGGAGGTATTAGTGTGTGATCTGTTCACCCCACACTGTCTGACACACGGTCATAAAGCCTAGATAAACTTATCTATGAGCTCATTATACAAAGGTACAACAAACTATCACGGGACTCTATTGGAGAAAGCATCCTCTGCGTAAAGATCAATGATTTATCACGCTCACATTATCTTGTAAAAATAATCGTATCTAGACGTAGGCACGACGAAGTTAGCAAGCACCTTATCATAAGATTATGTTTTTGGTAAATGTTTTTTTTAAGACCTATGTATATGTATATATATATATATATATATATATATATATATATATATATATATATATATATATATATATATATAGTTTTTTGGTTGAAAAAACTGTGATAAGTGATATATCTAGCTGTCGAAAAAATATCCATTATTCCTTGTTTATTGAAATATCAGTGTGGTGATGGATAATATGCTTCTCTTTTATTTTTTATTTTTTTTGAGTTGTGTGAAATACATACCTCTTTCATGAAAATTTCGTATACAATGTAATGAAGATAAATTATTGGAAAAAGAAACAGAACGGTACGAACCCCATCTATGGGATGTTTTAATTGATTTCATGCTTTGTCTTTGATCTTTTGCATGTACATGGCTTTAATGTTTTGTCTGAGACACGAATTTATATTGTGAAAATAAACAATTTATCATAAGAATGTAATTTCCTTGATATAAACTTACCTAGAGAAATAACACTCTCCCCTTAATATGGTAACCAAAACTATCTTCCTGATCTGAAGTACGGACATTTAGTTTTGTTTTGTTGGATTCTATAACAAAAAATTATTCATTGTTTTATGTTTGTACAATTATCTGTATGTGTCTTTTTGTGCTGTAAAAAGTGTGATTGATTTCCAAGTCACTCATTGCGTCAGTGAAGCAGATGTTTGAAGTGTAATAAAGTGTAATAAAGGAACTCTCAAATTTATCTCTTTTTTTTTGTTTTCTGTTTGCTATTAAAAAAATTTAAAACACTGATCATGTCAAGTGAAGTTTATAATGTACACTTTTATGTACAATAAATGACAGATTGTTTACTAAAGTGAAAATTGCTGTTTAACTAGTGACATTTTATGTAAGGAATAAAAGTGGCAAATACATAAACAGCTTTACCGCTTTCAGAACATTGAGTGGAGTTTAGATCTAAACATGATTATCTATTAAGTATTCTTTAATCTCTTCTCTTATTGTTTTTTTTTATGTGCGGCATTTTCTTACTGCGGGATTGTTTTTAATGTTGTTGTTAATGGTGTTGTTGTTAGGTATGTCCGTGGTGATGTTGCGATTTACTTGGTTACACTCTAGATCAAAATAACTTTTTTCGCGTCTCTTTAAGAGCCCCAATCCTTCTCTTTATTTTGAACTCAGCCTGTATCCCTCCTGCAGTTTATGAAGCTGAAAAAGAGCATTTCGGCGAAATCATCCGTGCACGTGTATACTAGGGTGGGAGAGAGAGCGAGCACTTATTTTACATTTCAATCTTCCGCGTCATAGTTTAAACACTGAGAACGATTTGAGTGGAGGGATCATATCAGTGAATCAAATGCTCTGAGGTCACTCATCTTAGTTCGGTTAACATCGGCCAGTATTTTACAGCTGTAAACTCATGTTACATTGGTGTTCTCGAGTGTTAAACAGAGCTTTAGGTAATTATGTTTATCAGATAGAAAATATTTTGTTCCTTTTTTTTACTTTCGGCAAAGA
Organism: Elysia crispata; assembly: GCA_033675545.1. Classification (NCBI taxonomy): domain Eukaryota; kingdom Metazoa; phylum Mollusca; class Gastropoda; family Plakobranchidae; genus Elysia; species Elysia crispata. The sequence goes on along the minus strand of JAWDGP010001056.1, from coordinate 55,469 downwards.
GAAAAGTTGCAAACGGAAGAAATGGTGTGGAAGATGCTTTGGTTAGAAACGCATGAACTGTGAATATGTGAAAATAGCGTTTAAAAGAACATTTGACAAGATTAGGACGGTATAGAATTGCCCAGATTCCCATATTAGAAAACGTTCAAACTAATGAGAGAAAAAATTGATCGCAATATTAGACTAACAATATTTTCTTTCTATCGCTTCGTGATGAACAAAGAGTTTCATGATTTTTAGCCTTAAGCATGTTTCTCATGATATATGTCAGTATTTGAAAAATTTAACTCAGAAAATTCGAAACATGAGTAAACATGTCGCAAACGCAGGATTATTCGAATGTTTGTTCCTCCATTACATATCAAATGTTATCAAACAAAACAAGAGATGGTTAGCTTGACATGATTGTTTGAACTACAGGCAATCTTTTGGCGTCAGATTGAACAAAAATACAATGACAATTAAAGACCTGCGCGTTGTATTTCACAATGATAGCGAATCTGAGAACAATCAAAAGTGAAATGAACAGAACACCTCAATGCAGTTTTTCTTATAAATTTTGAAGGCCGTATGACGGACTGTTAAATTCTTATTTATCTTCTATCTGTAGTACATTGTAACGATCCACATCAAGATGTTTATGTCGAGATCAGTTTGATTTTCTAAATGGTGAATGACTACTCATTATATGTTTTTCGAATGGGTAAATCTAAAGCACTTTGAATAAACAAACAAGCTGTTTAAATCTATCCATCACATTACATTCTAAAATGCCTAACAAGGCTGTAGAAAGATTAATAAGATAATGTCGAGAGGATTTCCTCATTAGCAGCTGGCCTGTAGATCAGGCAGTGCTGGTGGTATTTCTACTAAAAATTGTATTCAATTATCCCTAAACAACTACAATGATCCAGCTGTGTTAAAACAATTAGTAACTTAATGAAGTCTTCCTAATAAAAACATATGGGTGTGCTGTGGGTACCACCTGTCACATAATTATGTGGTGAATGAGAGGCGACAAATAAAAAAAGAGGATAAAAAAAAACAGCTGAAAAGGACAGTGTTCAAACAATAAAGTTGTTGTCACCAGAGAAATATAATTATTTAATTTTTAATGACATTCACGGCGGTTTTTTCAAATCCTACGAATTTACACTCTCTAGTCTACCTTCAAGAAAATAAGTCTGCTTGCTTACTCTCTAGCTGCCATCAAGAAAACTAGTCTGCTTGCTTACAATCTCTAGTCTACCATCAAGAAAATAAGTCTGCTTGCCAACATTCTCTAGCGTACCATCAAGAAAATAAGTCTGCTTGCTTACACTCTACAGTCAACCAACAAGAAAATAAGTCTGCTTGCTTACACTCTCTAGTCTACCAACAAGGAAATTAGTCTGCTTGCCTACACTCTTTAGCGTACCAGCAAGAAAAGAGGTCTGCTTGCTTACACTCTCTAGTCTACGAACAAGAAAATTAGTCTGCTTCCTTACACTCTCTGGTCTACCATCAAGAAAATAAGTCTGCTTGCCTACACTCTCTAGCGTACCATCAAGAAAATAAGTCTGCTTGCTTACACTCTACAGTCTACCAACAAGAAAATAAGTCTGCTTGCTTACACTCTCTAGCATACCATCAAGAAAATAAGTCTGCTTGCTTACACTCTCTAGCGTACCATCAAGAAAATAAGTCTGCTTGCTTACACTCTCTAGCCTACCATCAAGAAAATAAGTCTGCTTGCTTACACTCTCTAGTCTACCATCAAGAAAATAAGTCTGCTTGCTTACACTCTCTAGTCTACCATCAAGAAAATAAGTCTGCTTGCCAACATTCTCTAGCGTACCATCAAGAAAATAAGTCTGCTTGCTTACACTCTACAGTCTACCAACAAGAAAATAAGTCTGCTTGCTTACACTCTCTAGTCTACCAACAAGGAAATTAGTCTGCTTGCCTACACTCTTTAGCGTACCATCAAGAAAAGAAGTCTGCTTGCTTACACTCTCTAGTCTACGAACAAGGAAATTAGTCTGCTTCCTTACACTCTCTGGTCTACCATCAAGAAAATAAGTCTGCTTGCCTACACTCTCTAGCGTACCATCAAGAAAATAAGTCTGCTTGCTTACACTCTACAGTCTACCAACAAGAAAATAAGTCTGCTTGCTTACACTCTCTAGCATACTATCAAGAAAATAAGTCTGCTTGCTTACACTCTCTAGTCTACGAACAAGGAAATTAGTCTGCTTCCTTACACTCTCTGGTCTACCATCAAGAAAATAAGTCTGCTTGCCTACACTCTCTAGCGTACCATCAAGAAAATAAGTCTGCTTGCTTACACTCTACAGTCTACCAACAAGAAAATAAGTCTGCTTGCTTACACTCTCTAGCGTACCATCAAGAAAATAAGTCTGCTTGCTGACACTCTCTAGCCTACCATCAAGAAAATAAGTCTGCTTGCTTACACTCTCTAGTCTACCATCAAGAAAATAAGTCTGCTTGCTTACACTCTCTAGCGTACCATCAAGAAAATAAGTCTGCTTGCCAACATTCTCTAGCTTACCATCAAGAAAATAAGTCTGCTTGCTTACACTCTACAGTCTACCAACAAGAAAATAAGTCTCTTTGCTTACACTCTCTAGCGTACCATCAAGAAAATAAGTATGCTTGCTTACACTCTCTAGCGTACCATCAATAAAATAAGTCTGCTTGCTTACACTCTCTAGGGTACCATCAAGAAAATAAGTCTGCTTGCCTACACTCTCTAGCGTACCATCAAGAAAATAAGTCTGCTTGCCTACGCTCTCTAGCGTACCATGAAGAAAATAAGTCTGCTTGCTTACACCTTCTAGCCTACCAACAAGAAAATAAGTCTGCTTGCTTACAGTCTCTAGCGTACCATGAAGAAAATAAGTCTGCTTGCTTACACCCTCTAGCCTACCATCAAGAAAATAAGTCTGCTTGCTTACATTCTCTAGTCTAACACCAAGAAAATAAGTCTGCTTGCTTACATTCTCTAGTCTACCAACAAGAAAAATAAGTCCGCTTGCAAGTAGAAGTAAACAGACATTGCTTCATTATACAAATATAAAGAGTTTTTTTTTTTAAATTGTTATTTTTTTAAGTTGTTAATTTTTTCTTATCTTTTTTAATCATTTTCCTCATTTTTTTGCCAATTGCCTCTTCAACTGCAACATTATTTTCTATGTGTAGCAAAAAATTCAGCTAATTCTTATTACCTTTACCAGTATAGATAATATTAGACATTCGTCAGGCAATGTCCTGGAATAATAAAATGTTTAAGTCTCTCTCTCTCTCTCTCTCTCTCTCTCTCTCTCTCTCTCTCTCTCTCTCTTTCTTTCTCTCACTTTCCCTCCCACTCGCTCTCTCACTATCTCTCTCTCTCTCTCTCTCTCTCTCTCTCTCTCTCTCTCTCTCTCTCTCTCTCTCTCTCCGCTGAGATTTGAGAATAACTCTCCGCAAAGATTATTTTAATAATTTGAGGTATAATCTACTCTCATTGTTTGCTATAAATTAAATGGCAAGCTATTTTAGTAGTTTTTTAATTCTCTCATTATAGTTCTCACAAACAGATGGATAGAGTACCCTAAGAAGAAGTCAATGTTTTAACCATCTTTAAATGAACTGTTTCTGTTTAAATTGGCTACTGACTTTATTGTGGGTAATCCTCTACTAAAAGTACACCCAATCTTTGTAACTTGAAGACTCAGCAGTGGCTCCAGTGTCAGCGCTAGCTATTTTTAATCTTCAGCATAGACTCACAATGGTTGTTGCAGCAAGAAAGCTTCTTGGCTTAGGATTTGACAAACAAACTTGCAATACTGCCTCAACAAAAAGGCTTTGGCTACTTGTTATAAAAAAAAAATAGAAAATTTAAGTCAACACTTCTAAATTGGTTTTCTACCGACATATTAGAACAAAGTGTGTCAATTTCTGTCCCTTTTTCTGTTTTACAGGACAATAATTTTTTCGCTAACTTATGAAACCTGCTTTCCACGTCTGTTGATCAGGAGGAGAAAATCCCAATCGACTTCCATGTAATTTTAATGAGCATGCAGTTTCGTGCAGTTAAACATACTTGAACGAGAGATCGTGATGTCTGTAATTTATTTCTTCCAGCCCTCCAGCATCTCCACATCCGCTAGAATTCCGAAATGAATTTTCTATGTTTTAATATTTTTTTACAACAATGTTTCTCTTCATTTCTGAGAGCTTAGTTGAATTTTTTCACAAACGAAGGATGCGTCTAAATCCATTTGTCACGTTCAGACACATTGTGAGAGAAATAGGGTATAACAGAAGAAAAGAGAAGGAAGAGAGGCTGAGAGAGAAAGAGAGAGAGACTGACAGAAACAGAATAATGGAGAGTTGAGTAGCATTGGAAAGGAGAGGCGGCGAGAAAGAAAGGAGAAAAAGAGAGAGAGAGAGAGAGAGAGAGAGAGAGAGAGAGAACAGGAAGAAAAAAAGTAAAAAAAAAGAGATTGGTTAAAAGAGAGAGAGAGAGAGAGAGAGAGAGAGAAAGGGGGAGAAGGAGGAGGAAGAGAGTTATTTTCGTCCCGTGGCTAAGACACAGGAGAGAGAGAGAGAGAGAGAATGAGCCAGTCATACACACAGACTGACACACAGACAAACAGACAGACAGAGGCAGATGGAGGAAGGACAGGAGGTCTTTATTTCCCGTGACTTAGAGACCGGATATATATATATATACAGAGAGAGGGGGGGGGGGGGCAACGGTTCAATAAGTCTGTGGGCAGACCAGCACTAGACACTGTAGACAGCTGCTAGACCTGTTGTCCAGGATCAACAGAGTCTGGTAGCTTAGTAATATCTACCACCCATCCCTGCCCCACCCTCAGATCAACCCCCGCCACCGCAAACACTCGACGTACTCGTCCACACCGTTTTCTCTATCCTTCCCCAACACCTCTTTTTGCGATCGTCCATTACTCTTCTCTCTCTGTATGTCACCTCTCTCTAAACTACATCAACTCCCGTTTATCTTTTTCAATTGCTTGTATGATGTTTTTGGCTTGAAACATAGCTACAATGATCCAAACTCTGTCTCTCTGTCTCTCTCTCTATCTCTCTTTCTCTTTCTCTCTATCTCTCTTTCTCTTTCTCTCTCTCTCTCTCTCTCTCTCTCTCTCTCTCTCTCTCTCTCTCTCTCTCTTACTAGATTCTCGTTTTTATCTGTATAATTTTTTGACCTATCTCTTTTTTCATTTTATATCAGTTTTAAAAAGAAGTCTCTCTCTCCCTATTTCTTTTACTACCGATCTCTTCTGTATCCTCTCTTTCCCATTATCTCTTACTCATCTAAGAAATCTCTTTCTCTCTAATAGTTTATTCTTTATCTCTCCACCTCCTTCTCTGTCTGTCTCTCCCTCTCTTTCTCTCTAATCGTTCATTCTTGACCTCCTTCTCAGTCTGTCTCTCCCTCTCTTTCTCCCTTTAGCAAATTAGTCCGAATCGAACCAATCATGGTTCTTAAACTCTTTACCAATACCACAGATGGTTTTAAAATAATCTTCAAAGAAAATGAAAATGTTGCTAGCATTTAATCAATTCATGCTTCCTCCAGGCTATAAAAATCTAATTTGGACTTGCCGCATCTTGGGCTAAGTTATTGGCATTCATGTCATCTTGTCAACCATATCGAACTTTAGAGTCTATATGACCGTTAAAGGTTCCGTTGACATACACTGAGTCATTGCCTCTGGTTCTCTGTGACCGGGAGAGAGAATACGTTGCAAACTGCATTCAGTCATTGTGTCTGGTTCTCTGTGACCGGGAGAGAGAATACGTTGCAAGCTACATTCAGTCATTGTGTCTGGTTCTCTGTGACCGGGAGAGAGAATACGTTGCAAGCTACATTCAGTCATTGTGTCTGGTTCTCTGTGACCGGGAGAGAGAATACGTTGCAAGCTACATTCAGTCATTGTGTCTGGTTCTCTGTGACCGGGAGAGAGAATACGTTGCAAGCTACATTCAGTCATTGTGTCTGGTTCTCTGTGACCAGGAGAGAGAATACGTTGCAAGCTACATTCAGTCATTGTGTCTGGTTCTCTGTGACCAGGAGAGAGAATACGTGCAAGCTACATTCAGTCATTGTGTTTGGTTCTCTGTGACCAGGAGAGAGAATACGTTGCAAGCTACATTCAGTCATTGTGTCTGGTTCTCTGTGACCGGGAGAGAGAATACGTTGCAAGCTACATTCAGTCATTGTGTTTGGTTCTCTGTGACCAGGAGAGAGAATACGTTGCAAGCTACATTCAGTCATTGTGTCTGGTTCTCTGTGACCGGGAGAGAGAATACGTTGCAAGCTACATTCAGTCATTGTGTCTGGTTCTCTGTGACCGGGAGAGAGAATACGTTGCAAGCTACATTCAGTCATTGCCTCTGAATCAATTTACTTTATAGAGAGGAGGCATCGTCTCATTGCCTCAGACTATAGAAAGAGAAACTGGGCGGCTAAAGTACTGAAACATTGTCTCTAAATCCGTGTGATTTAGGAAGTGATTTAGGAGAGAGGCTGTGCTTACAGTACACATAATTATTGTCCCTGATTCTCTGTGGCTTTAAAGAGAGATTGGGCCGATACCACTCTCAGTCATTGTTACTGAATCTCTTTGATTTCGGACAGAGATTGGGCTGATACCACACTGCCAATGATTTCCTGTGACTTTCGAGATAAAGTGTGTTTATATTACATTATGGCATTGTGCATGAATCTAGTAATAAATGTCCGCCTGCTTCGTCTTGAAATGCCATCTTTTTAAAGTTATGTATATTTACTTTTTTCTGCTGTATACTTATAATTCGTGTTATAAGTATCTTAAAAAAAAGTGAATTGACCTGCATATCAAGGATCCGCTGTAATAAATACTTATTCCTTGATATACTTATCATTAAAACTCCAGTCTGATATTTCATTGTAGCTATGAATCTGTGCATGCTTCCATTGTCCACTTCTTTTTTTCTTAACATGTTATCTTAAGATATTCAATTTGTGGTCTGTAATCAGTACCTTTATCCACATATCAAAACATGAGAAGATATCATTGGTAAAGGCTTCAAAGCTGTAGTCAGTCTCTCCTTTGTTGTCTCTGACAAAAGGTTGTGCACCAATCTGTACTTCGTCTTAGCCTTTTGTTCTTTAATTCATTGTCTAGAGAGTGGCATTGCGAAAGAGTTTTGCTCCATGGTGAGAAGTTACATCCCTTGTGAAAAATCATCAGAGTTTTGTAAACAATTCTTTTCGCAGCAATATTTCTTTTTTTTCCGAGTTGAAACGTTGTATGTACTCTTTCTTGGAGTAGCTTCGAGGGCTTATGAAAAATTACAACCCTTGGTGTAGTCTCTTAGATTTTTTCTTCAACCCATTGTTTATCACGGTATTGAACGATATTTTCTTCAATTCCCTTGTTTTTCAGTTAATGTTCTATATTTTATGTGGATTGTTTGTAGCGTTTGGCTTTGAGTTAATTGCATGTCTTATATTTTATGTGGATTGTTTGTAGCGTTTGGATGTGAGAAACTGCTCTGGTAGTGCAGAAAGTTCAGTCGAGGCAGCCTTGCTACGTCTCTCTCGATCATAATTATGATCAAGCAAGTTTATTTGAGTGAGAGGAATGTCAAGAAATTAAGTGAGAGACTCTCGATCTCAAATAGTGATTTCTCTAAATCTTCTCTATGATGACTCGCAATTCTTACCTCTGATTATTGTGTTGACTCTTCTAAAGCTAATATTATAACCCCAGATTGATCCGTTTGTAATATTATTTAAAGTTCGCTTTAAAAATCGTAAGGCTTTTCTTTTCTTCCTTGATAAAGGCCGTGGTTTTTATAAGCGATTGAAGAACCCCAGAGATGTTCAAGAAAGATAAATAAGGGTAGCTTTTCTCCCCAGTCTGTCCACAAGTGACCATTAGTGGCGAGAACCACCAGGGATTAAGATGTCGGCTCTACCGCCACTGAAGGGGAGACAGCTACAATCTTAACCTGAAAAAAAAAAGAAAAAAAACATGTCCCTTAGCTAAGTGTGTAACCCTCTTTTTCTGATGAGATTTATAGTTAACTTTGTGAACATTTAGAGGATCTTTTAAGCAAATCGATGGACTAATGGTTAGACTGGTCATCTTGAAACCACAGGCAAGATGTTTGTTGTTTTGAAGGTTCGTTTTGTGTAAGACGGGCTTTCTCTTCAACAGAATATTGACCAGAGTCCGAAGATAGCTTAGTTAATTCAAATCTAGTTCCGGCGGTGGTCAAATCTTGCGGTAAACGAGGAAGCGATTTTTACAGTTTTAAGAACAGATAAATATCGTCTGCTGAAATAAACTAGTGTCCATTAATGGTAAGCGGTTGTAGCTTCCCGTCAGCGCCAGTGTGGGATATGACACCCAGTCACTACATAAAAACCGCAAATTGGTTCACAACTTATTTTTTTCTACCCATAAATGGCTAGAAGAAATGGCGGAAGTTGCATACTTATACACACCCTCTTGTCCCCGATTTTTGAAAAAGAAATAAGGTTTATGATCCAGACATAATTTAATTATAACATTCCATATTTTCCAAATGTCTATTCAGTTTTAAAAAATAGTCATGTTTTTATATCTCTTAGTGATTTCGAACAATCCTTTAGCCGACATACAATGTTTAGATACCATACTGTCGTGATTTATGAAACAATCAATGTTTGAATACAACACTATCTTGGTTTATGAAACAATTTAGTTTTGAATACAACGCTGTCGCGGCCTATAAAACAGTTAATGCTTGAATACAACACTATCGTGGCCTATGAAACAATTAATGCTTGAATACAACACTATCGCGGCCTATAAAACAATTAATATTTGAATACAACACTATCTTGGCCTATGAAACAATCAATGTTTGAATATCAAAACACTGTCGTGGTCTTAAAATAATCAATGTTTAAATACAACATAAACGTGGCCTATGAAACAATCAATTTTTTAATACAACATTAACGTGGTCTATGAAACAATTAATTTTCGAACACAAAAATAACGTGGCCTATGAAACAATCAATTTTTCAATACAACATTGACGTGCCTATGGAAAAATCAATTTTTTTAAACAAGATTAACGTGGTCTATGAAGCAATCAATCTTTGAATACAACACTATCTTGGTCTATGGAACAATCAATATTTGAATACAACACTGTCGTGGCCTATGAAACAATCAATGTTTGAATACAACACTATCTTGGTCTATGAAACAATCAATATTTGAATACAATACTGTCGTGGTCTATGAAACAATCAATATTTGAATACAACACTATCTTGGTCTATGAAACAATCAACTTTTTAATACAAAATTAACGTGGCTTATGAAACAATCAATTTTTCAATACAATATTGACATGGCCTATGAAACAATCAATGTTTAAATACAACACTATCTTGGCCTATGAAACAATCAATTTTTGAATACAACATTGACATGGCCTATGAAACAATCAATGTTTGAATACAACATAAACGTGGTCTATGAAACAATCAATGTTTTAATTCAACATTAACGTGGCCTATGAAACAGTCAATTTTTGAATACAACATTAACGTGGCCTATGAAACAATCAATATTTGAATACAATACTGTCGTGGTCTATGAAACAATCAATGTTTGAATACAACACTATCTTGGTCTATGAAACAATCAATATTTGAATACAACACTGTCGTGGCCTATGAAACAATCAATGTTTGAATGCAACACTATCTTGGTCTATGAAACAATCAATATTTGAATACAATACTGTCATGGTCTATGACACAATCAATGTTTGAATACAACACTATCTTGGTCTATGAAACAATCAATATTCGAATACAATATTGTCGTCGTCTATGAAACAATCATTTATTATTCAACAATTTCGTCATGGGTAAACGATCACAACTATAAGACTGACATTAATGGACCACAAGACAAAACCTAACGCTAGTGTGAGAAACTGATGGCAGGGGGAAGCTTTATCTAGGTTGGTGAGTTCTGAGTCTATTGACCTGCTCCATCGTAGCAGACATAACTTCAGGCAGTTTCACGATATTTCAATTTTCTTAAGTGTTTCAGTTTTCGGAGGAATTATATAAAAAAAAATTGATGACTATTTTTGCTTGGAAAAGTTGCCAACTCGTTCAACAGTTGTGTAGAGTTTTGGGTATGCTCCGTTATCTCTGCTAATATCATTTTCCTAATCTCTCACAGGTTTTCCTTCAATCGGTGTAGTGTCTTTCTCTATCGCTCTCTTTTCTGATAGGATCGCAGTGTTCCCTTAACAAACCAGGATTTGACAGCTGTACTGGCGAGCTATTCACTTCTGGGTTGAATTAGAATCTGAAATGTTTCTACTACGGATCTTTTCTATTGCTTGTTCACAGTGCTTCATTCATAAGCTTATATTTTGTTCTGTAGCAATAGAAATAACTTTAATGTTTCATATCGTTTTATTTTTTTAAAAACATTTTCTCTGTTTTGATGAAGGAGAATAATAATTAGGAATAGGTTTTATTCAACATTCTTCATTATTGCCTCTTCAAATGATAATATCACTTTTTATGTATTGAAAAAATAATGAAACGTTGAAACCTGGATATTGAAAAACCACAAAATTTTTATACCATAATGGCCCATCTCTTCACCTAAACCACATAGATACTTGCACTTTGTTGACGGCCAAGGTGTGCGCCAGACCGCAAAATCAATGCATTATGTTCCACGGAAACTGAACTATATACAAGCATAGAAACCAAAGATTTTTACTTCAAATGTAAAAAAATATATAATAATGTCAGTGTACAATTATGTATTAGATTTAACTTTTGGACAGACTTAGATCAGAAAAGGAACGATATACTCCTCACGTTGAGAATTAGGGCAAGTCTGGACATCTTTACATCACTGGACAGATTTTATAGCCTCTCTGAACTCAGCCCAACTCATTCCGAAATCACATGGCCTATAGTTAGTTTTAAATGATTACAAGTGTCTAAAGCCTTTCTCTCCCTAGAGTCTCATACAGGATCTTCTTTTCTCATCTAGTGGGATTTAGGATCGAATTAATAGATTTATTCCCCTGGTTTACTGGGATTACATTTTTCCTGCTCTTGGATAAACGGCACTATAGTTTTATCCTAATCACCGATGCGTTTTGTTCAAAGCCGCTCTGTGAGTGATTGAAAACATTATGGCAAACGTTATGTCTGATCCATAAACCATTTGTTGTTCAGATTTTTAAAAAAATCATATTAGTTTTCATGGCAATTCTTTGTGCTTTACGATGCTATTAAGGACAGAACTGGCTTGTTCATTTGATGCTTGATTCGATTTCTTTATTTGTCATTATGTTATTTTTCTATAACTACGCTTCAATAGAAAGTTATGTGCAGTTTTTTTTTCTAAAATAAGGTGCAAAATAGTAAACTTGGTAGCTCTCAGGATTGACAACTAGGAGGTTTAGGGCTAGAGCCTTAATTGACTCCTTGTTGTCGGCGTGGATCCTACAGAGCTAGTGCTACTGATGCTTGGTGCATCAGTACATCTTGAATTCTGAAAGAGAAATTCGTTTATTTCGGACTAAACGAAAACGTGAGAGACGGAAAAAAGAGAAACTAAGAAAAAGTGAAAAAAAAGGAAAGCAATAGAAACTGTCAACGTGTTTTGAGATAATATTTCGATTTAAGAATAAAATAAGGACTTCATACATGCGCAAAGTATCATGTATGTTTGTACTTTTTCCCTTTCATATGTTATGATATAATCATATGTTTTTAAACCAACATTCAAATTTATTGATTCACAAAATTATGAAATTGTCTGTTACATGCCAAGAAGAATTATATGTAAGATGTGTACTTTCCCTGTATGAGATTATATTGTCCTTGTAGGAAAGCTGTTTTAACTTTGTATAAGATAAGAACATTTCCATAAAGCAACATGAAAAGAGAAAGTTGATCCAGGATAGGAAGACTTAAAACTCTCTTGAAGATAGATTTTTTTCCGAACTACTAAAGACAGTTATAATATGGCTGGAGATTACTGACGATCTGTCAAAGAATACTTGAATATATTTTGACGGCTGGTGTGAACGACCGCTTAGTGCACCAAGCTAAATGCCTGAAGCAAAATTCTTAGTTTTTGATATTAGATCAAAGCGGAAAGATATTTTAAAAAAAACAGACAAAAATAAATATATATATATATATATATATATATATATATATATATAAGGTCAAATATACTTCTAGCTGCTTATGAGACAGAAACATTCGCAGCATAAAACTTTATATCAGTGAATCTTATTTATTTTATCCTCTCTTGAAGTAAATAAAAAGACAGTATGTTTGAGGTATGTGCTTTTAGCAGATCAAAGTGGAGGAGATAGATTTTTTTAGGATGGTAGGAGAACTGCTTGCAAGATGAAAATCGTATTTTACAATCGGAATTCCTCCAAGCTGCCATGTTTAGATCAAAGGAAGAAATGTGTTTTACATTTTCATTCTAGTTCTCTCCTACAGTATTTATTACCAAAATGAGTCTGGCCAGGACACACTCTCTCTCTCTCTCACTCTCTCTCTCTCTCTCTCTCTCTCTCTCTCTCTCTCTCTCTCTCTCTCTCTCTCTCTCCCTATCTCTTTCTATCGCCATATCTAAATAATATCGCTCCACCTCAATCTATCTGTCTCTGCCCCTCTCTACTCTACTTTTTGTCTCAGTCTCTATCTCTCCCTGTCTCTTTCCTTCTATCTCTCTGTTTATGTCTTTATTTATCTCTCTCCCTTTTCCCTCTTGCTCTATCTCTTTCTATCTCTCTCCATCCCTCATCCAGTTTTTAACGCTGACATTAGCCTTGCTGTGCTGTGCTAGATTGGATCTCGAGGATATCAAAGGCTTTCAGAGAAATACCGATCTGACCAGTGTAGTGAGATTTCTCTGATCGGGTTATTGCTGTGTCCCACACGACCTAACACCGCAGACCAGTAGTCTCAAATGCTTATCTGGGTTATCTTTCTAAGGCTATGTCTCTACCCTCTTTGAGTCTTGCTTTATCCAAAAATGTTTCTTCTTATCTTGTCTGATCTTACCTTGTCTGCTTACTTCTTTCTCTTTCTGTCTGTTTATCTGTCTGTCTGTCTCTCTCTATCTATCTGTCTCTGTCTGTCTCTCTCTCTAAAACTGACAGACAGACAGAGAACGGCAGGAATAGGCAGCAGACAGAATAGTAGAAAGCTACATGAGAGTAGTGCGAGCTAAAAAAAAATCTTTTGGCATAGGGAAGGAGAGAGAGAGGAAGAGAGTGAAAATGGGAAGAGGGTCTGAAAATAAATGAGCAGAAAGAGAGAGAGAGAGAGAGAGAGAGAGAGAGAGAGAGAGAGAGAGAGTCCATTTTTTATAATCCATTTATTGCGGTTAGCTATTTAGAATCCATTATATAAAGTTCTTAATGTTCTGTTGTTGTAGGATTGACTAAAGATGTTCTGGTCGTGATTTTTATAATAATTGATTTAATTCGATCTACAAGGGAGGAACGCTTTAGAAGAGCTCAGATCAAAGATGGTAAAGTAAGGGAAAAAAATAAAAAGAAAGTCCTCTAGGGTGTACGCGCCAAAACAATGGCGTCATTTTCTGCTGTCACGAGTGTTTCAAGAGAAAAAAATCTTGAAATATCGGAAGAAAAAAGTTTATATTATGTTTATTATATAAACAGGACGTATTTTGTTTAGGCTGATATTTTGATGTTGGATGAAAAAAAAAAACGTGTTGAAAAACTGCCCCGCCTCAGTTTGATAGTCGCGACACGGCGAACACAGCGCGGGTCTTAGCTTGCCGTCGTGAAAATGTTTGACGTTACGGGAGATGGTTTTCAGGTGTAAGTGAAGCGTCATCACTCGACACGCAGTAGCGATTCTTATAGTAAATGTTAGTTCTCTCGTCAAGAAAGTAAGACGGATCTAAGACCAAGACGAATCTACTCAGTGGAGGCCTTTCTCTCGCTAAACTTCCTTCCAATCTTCAGCTAATCCAATTATGATTTGGTTTTGCTTATTGGTTATGCTGGGTCGTCTCCACAAAAATACCAGCTCAAAGTCCCTTTACCATCTGCTTTTGTAAGGATCAATCTTTTTATCTCTATCGTTAATGATCTTTTCTTAAAAGTGCTGTGAAACTGTGCTACGTTCCTCCTCCCCTCCCTCCTTATCCCTTCACTCCATTTCTTTTTTGTTCTTATTTTTATTTTGATGTCTCCTGCAGCTGATGAAACCAATTCGATGAGACTGGATGTTGTCTGATCATGAAACAAATTCCATGAGACTGGATGATGTCTGCTGATGAAACCAATTTGATGAGACTGGATGATGTCTGCTCATGAAAAAAATTCCATGAGACTGGATGATGTCTGCTCCTGAAACCAATTCGATGAGACTGGATGATGTCTGCTGATGAAACCAATTCGATGAGACTGGATGATGTCTGCTGATGAAACCATCTTGAAGAGACTGGATGATGTCTGCTGATGAAACTAATTCGATGAGACTGGATGATGTCTGCTGATGAAACCCATGCGAAGAGACTGGATGATGTCTACTGATGAAACCAATTTGATGAGACATGATGATGTCTGCTGACGAAACAAATTTGATGAGACTGGATGATGTCTGCTGATGAAACTAATTCGATGAGACTGGATGATGTCTGCTGATGAAACAAATTTGATGAGACTGGATGATGTCTGCTGATGAAACAAATTTGATGAGACTGGATGATGTCTGCTGATGAAACAAATTTGATGAGACTGGATGATGTCTGCTGATGAAACAAATTTGATGAGACTGGATGATGTCTGCTGATGAAACAAATTTGATGAGACTGGATGATGTCTGCTGATGAAACCAATTTGATGAGACTGGATGATGTCTGCTGATGAAACCAATTTGATGAGACTGGATGATGTCTGCTGATGAAACCAATTTGATGAGACTGGATGATGTCTGCTGATGAAACCAATTTGATGAGACTGGATGATGTCTGCTGATGAAACCAATTTGATGAGACTGGATGATGTCTGCTGATGAAACCATCTCGAAGAGACTGGATGATGTCTGCTGATGAAACAAATTTGATGAGACTGGATGATGTCTGCTGATGAAACCAATTTGATGAGACTGGATGATGTCTGCTGATGAAACCATCTCGAAGAGACTGGATGATGTCTGCTGATGAAACCAATTCGAAGAGACTGGATGATGTCTGCTGATGAAACCAATTTGATGAGACTGGATGATGTCTGCTGATGAAACCAATTTGATGAGACTGGATGATGTCTGCTGATGAAACCAATTTGATGAGACTGGATGATGTCTGCTGATGAAACCAATTTGAAGAGACTGGATGATGTCTGCTGATGAAACCAATTCGAAGAGACTGGATGATGTCTGCTGATAAGACAAATTGATGAGACTGGATGATGTCTGCTGATGAAACCCATGCGAAGAGACTGGATGATGTCTGCTGATGAAACCAATTTGATGAGACTGGATGATGTCTGCTGATGAAACCATCTCGAAGAGACTGGATGATGTCTGCTGATGAAACAAATTTGATGAGACTGGATGATGTCTGCTGATGAAACCAATTTGATGAGACAGGATGATGTCTGCTGACGAAACCAATTTGATGAGACAGGATGATGTCTGCTGACGAAAAAAATTTGATGAGACTGGATGATGTCTGCTCATGAAACAAATTTGATGAGACTGGATGATGTCTGCTGATGAAACCAATTCGAAGAGACTGGATGATGTCTGCTGATGAAACAAATCGATGAGACTGGATGATGTCTGCTGATGAAACCCATTCGAAGAGACTGGATGATGTCTGCTGATGAAACCAATTTGATGAGACTGGATGATGTCTGCTGATGAAACCATCTCGAAGAGACTGGATGATGTCTGCTGATGAAACCAATTCGAAGAGACTGGATGATGTCTGCTGATAAGACAAATTGATGAGACTGGATGATGTCTGCTGATGAAACCATCTTGAAGAGACTGGATGATGTCTGCTGATGAAACAAATTTGATGAGACTGGATGATGTCTGCTGATGAAACCAATTTGATGAGACTGGATGATGTCTGCTGATGAAACCAATTTGATGAGACTGGATGATGTCTGCTGATGAAACCAATTCGATTAGACTGGATGATGTCTGCTGATGAAACAAATTCGATGAGACTGGATCATGTCTGTTGATGAAATAAATTTGATGAGACTGGATGATGTCTGCTGATGAAACCAATTCGAAGAGACTGGATGATGTCTGCTGATAAGACAAATTGATGAGACTGGATGATGTCTGCTGATGAAACAAATTTGATGAGACTGGATGATGTCTGCTGATGAAACCAATTTGATGAGACTGGATGATGTCTGCTGATGAAACCAATTTGATGAGACTGGATGATGTATGCTCATGAAACCATCTCGAAGAGACTGGATGATGTCTGCTGATGAAACCAATTTGATGAGACTGGATGATGTCTGCTGATGAAACCAATTTGATGAGACTGGATGATGTCTGCTGATGAAACCAATTTGAAGAGACTGGATGATGTCTGCTGATGAAACCATCTCGAAGAGACTGGATGATGTCTGCTGATGAAACCAATTCGAAGAGACTGGATGATGTCTGCTGATGAAACCAATTTGATGAGACTGGATGATGTCTGCTGATGAAACCATCTCGAAGAGACTGGATGATGTCTGCTGATGAAACAAATTTGATGAGACTGGATGATGTATGCTGTTGAAACCAATTTACTGAGACTGGATGATGTCTGCTGATGAAACCATCTCGAAGAGACTGGATGATGTCTTCTGATGAAACCAATTTGATGAGACTGGACGATGTCTGCTGATGAAACCATCTTGAAGAGACTGGATGATGTCTGCTGATGAAACCAATTTGATGAGACTGGATGATGTCTGCTGATGAAACCATCTCGAAGAGACTGGATGATGTCTGCTGATGAAACAAATTTGATGAGACTGGATGATGTCTGCTGATGAAACAAATTTGATGAGACTGGATGATGTCTGCGGATGAAATCAATTCGGTGATACTGCGTCTCATGAACCACGCAGGGAATCACAAGTCAAGACAACCTACAGCTCTAGCCATTGTCGGATTTCGGCTTCCCCTTCGCGGCTTTAAACTTGTGTAGAGTTTTCTGTTCTAGTAAGTTGTTTTTCATTGTGTTAGAAGTCTCCAAGATTCTATGCTCGGTTTCAAGATGAATATTGAAAGTTGTGCTTCATGCGTGTCCATTCACCTCTGTAACGGCACTATGTAATATGTAGCGGACGTCACTAACGAGCAGGGGAACGAAAGAGAGTCGCGTAATGTGTGATCTTCACCGTGACAGTAAGAGTGGCTAAAACACTTTCCGCCGCGTCAAAACCAACACAATATTATGGAAGTTCCAACTTATTTGACAGCTTTAATAATGAGTTAAGCGATACTTTGAAACATTTGAAAGATGACATGATTAGCTCAAGACAATGTAAATACGTCTTTGGGCTACATTGTATGTTCTTGCTGTATTAATTTATGCAGCAATATACTTCATACTTTTCAACTTATTTTATTCTTGATAACTAATGTTGTACCATTATAATAAGTTTTCAATAGATTCGACGCTTTCTACACCAGTATATCTATACACTTTGTGATAATGTCAACAGACTGCAAAGGTTTTTCTCAATCTTCCAAGAATTATCTATTTTGATATGTTTGCACTATTATGGTGTGTCTTGTACCCTTTGCTTCGTAAGTCAAAACCTTCATGTTTTAAAATTCTTGGTGAGATTCAAAAGCCTCTGGGGGAAAACACCAGCAGTTATATCTAGACCAGTCCACGAACAAAAATACATATACATAGTTATCCATATGCAAAACAGATTATTAACTCCAGTCCACAAAAATGTCCTATACAGACAAAGTCCAACACTATCCAGAGTGTACAAGTCATTGCCGTGCACAATTCCGTTCATAGACACCATCCCCCAGCCTGTAAAGATCAACCCACACATGACGCCGCCTTCAGTAACCAAACCGAGTTCAAAAACATCTTAACCGATCATCTTACTTACAACGTTTCTTACAATACGCTCAACCAACAAATGCTTCCACCTATACATACCAATCTACAAACGATACCATCTACACAGATAAACCGATAAACAACGCCTCCTATATATGCTAACCCCAAAACGACGATTTCTTTCATGTCAAAGTATAAGCATCATCGCCAATAGAGGCAAGCTACAATGCACGCTCCCTAAAGAGACAAGTTACAAAAACCAAAAATGACCAACCCAACAGCAGCGCCATTTCTACAGACCAGCCCACAATCACCTTGTGGTTCTGAATCTGAAAATGGTCTCCAGTTTTCTTTTTGTTTTTAGTAGGAGAAAACGACAGACACATTTAGAAAGACGCAGAGATAAAATAAGGAGGGCAAAAGATATATCCACCACGAAACTTTTGCCATAACTAATAGAATCCAGCGTTCAGCTTATAATAATAACTGTAAATGAATCAAGATATTTAGCTGTTTCTCTGCAAAAATCGATCCATCAGACTTGATTAAAGATTGTTTTTTGATCCCCTTCCTACTTCCATCTAACCTTTATTTTGTTATAGCGTTCTATTTTCTAGAGACTTAACGAATTGTTGAGAGGATGGTTCACTGTAACATTTTAACTAACTGGAAGTTGTCCGCCAGATCTTTTTTAAATCGCTAAGGGCTCCCTTAACTCATTTCTAGGGGGAAAAAAGTTTGCTGTGACATTCATCAGCTAACATTTAAAGACTAAGATAACCATTAATCAAAGATCATTTTTTTATTCTCAATAGATGGCTCTCTGTAATGTGTCAATGCTATTAAATATCAGTTTTAAATGAAATTGGTTTCATTTCCCTAGACACCTACACAGGCCACAAATTCAGACAGTCACAGATTGATCCCGCTACAGGGCCAGACAGTCACAGATTTATCCTAACATAGGTCCAGACAGTCACAGATTTATCCCGACATAGGTCCAGACAGTCACAGATTTATCCCGACATAGGTCCAGACAGTCACAGATTTATCCTAACATAGGTCCAGACAGTCACAGATTTATCCCGACATAGGTCCAGACAGTCACAGATTTATCCTAACATAGGTCCAGACAGTCACAGATTTATCCCGACATAGGTCCAGACAGTCACAGATTTATCCCGACATAGGTCCAGACAGTCACAGATTTATCCTAACATAGGTCCAGACAGTCGCAGATTTATCCCGAAATAGGTCGAGACAATCACAGATTTATCCTAACATAGGTCCAGACAGTCACAGATTTATCCTAACATAGGTCCAGACAGTCGCAGATTTATCCCGAAATAGGTCGAGACAATCACAGATTTATCCTAACATAGGTCCAGACAGTCACAGATTTATCCTAACATAGGTCCAGACAGTCACAGATTTATCCCGACATAGGTCCAGACAGTCACAGATTTATCCTAACATAGGTCCAGACAGTCGCAGATTTATCCCGAAATAGGTCGAGACAATCACAGATTTATCCTAACATAGGTCCAGACAATCACAGATTTATCCTAACATAGGTCCAGACAGTCGCAGATTTATCCCGAAATAGGTCGAGACAATCACAGATTTATCCTAACATAGGTCCAGACAGTCGCAGATTTATCCCGAAATAGGTCGAGACAATCACAGATTTATCCTAACATAGGTCCAGACAGTCGCAGATTTATCCCGAAATAGGTCGAGACAATCACAGATTTATCCTAACATAGGTCCAGACAGTCACAGATTTATCCCGACATAGGTCCAGACAGTCACAGATTTATCCCGAAATAGGTCGAGACAATCACAGATTTATCCTAACATAGGTCCAGACAGTCACAGATTTATCCCGACATAGGTCCAGACAATCACAGATTTATCCTAACATAGGTCCAGACAGTCGCAGATTTATCCCGAAATAGGTCGAGACAATCACAGATTTATCCTAACATAGGTCCAGACAGTCGCAGATTTATCCCGAAATAGGTCGAGACAATCACAGATTTATCCTAACATAGGTCCAGACAATCACAGATTTATCCTAACATAGGTCCAGACAGTCGCAGATTTATCCCGAAATAGGTCGAGACAATCACAGATTTATCCTAACATAGGTCCAGACAGTCACAGATTTATCCCGAAATAGGTCGAGACAATCACAGATTTATCCTAACATAGGTCCAGACAGTCGCAGATTTATCCCGAAATAGGTCGAGACAATCACAGATTTATCCTAACATAGGTCCAGACAGTCACAGATTTATCCTAACATAGGTCCAGACAGTCACAGATTTATCCTAACATAGGTCCAGACAGACACAGATTTATCCTAACATAGGTCCAGACAGACACAGATTTATCCTAACATAGGTCCAGACAGTCACAGATTTATCCTAACATAGGTCCAGACAGTCGCAGATTTATCCTAACATAGGTCCAGACAATCACAGATTTATCCTAACATAGGTCCAGACAGTCACAGATTTATCCCGAAATAGGTCCAGACAGACACAGATTTATCCTAACATAGGTCCAGACAGTCACAGATTTATCCCGAAATAGGTCCAGACAGACACAGATTTATCCTAACATAGGTCCAGACAGACACAGATTTATCCTAACATAGGTCCAGACAGACACAGATTTATCCTAACATAGGTCCAGACAGTCACAGATTTATCCTAACATAGGTCCAGACAGACACAGATTTATCCTAACATAGGTCCAGACAGACACAGATTTATCCTAACATAGGTCCAGACAGACACAGATTTATCCTAACATAGGTCCAGACAGACACAGATTTATCCTAACATAGGTCCAGACAGACACAGATTTATCCTAACATAGGTCCAGACAGTCACAGATTTATCCTAACATAGGTCCAGACAGACACAGATTTATCCTAACATAGGTCCAGACAGTCACAGATTTATCCTAACATAGGTCCAGACAGTCACAGATTTATCCTAACATAGGTCCAGACAGACACAGATTTATCCTAACATAGGTCCAGACAGTCACAGATTTATCCTAACATAGGTCCAGACAGTCACAGATTTATCCTAACATAGGTCCAGACAGTCACAGATTTATCCCGCGTCGACACAGGTCACGGCAGCATTCTCAGATCGATCTTTTTACAGACCTTCTGGATTAAGAAACAATTCCCCACAGTCCTCTCTGGATCAGGTTATAGGCCACCGTCATTCCATGTTGATCAAGTTACAGGGTCTCTTAATCACCACTCTGGATCAAGCTACAGTACCTCACCGCTCTCTCTCTCTCTCTCTCTCTCTCTCTCTCTCTCTCTCTCTCTCTCTCTCTCTCTCTCTCTCTCTCTCTCTCTCTCTCTCTCTCTCTCTCTCTCTCTCTCTCCTTTGCGTCTGTTTACGAGCCTTCATAATCACCTTTCTAAATCAAATTAAAGGCCCCAATATTTTTATGTGTAGATCAGGCCATAGGCCTAAACTGACCATCTTGTTAATTGGACCATTTAAAATTTCCAATCCCCTAATGGTCACCCCAAAGGAACCTAGTAGTCCTAGAAAGATTAGGCTACACTTCTAAGAGATTTAATTTTTGGAAGTGGCAATCCAAAACGATACGTCATTCGCGTGATTTATGACATTTCAGAGAAACATGATCCAAATACAAAATAGCAATTGTTTATACCATTAACTGTAACGACGTGCGGGTCAGAAAGACTGTTCCTCAATCTATCGTTGGGTTAAGGTGTTAAACTTTAAAATTTTACTCTAAGATGAAAAGAATCAAGTTTAGGAGTTTACAAAATTACAGTAGCTATCATCGTCTACCAGTAGAATACTCTGAAATGAGAATCGAATTAAAGAGCATACTTTCTCGTTGACTTATACAACAGACATTACTTCTCTCTCTCTCTCTCTCTCTCTCTCTCTCTCTCTCTCTCTCTCTCTCTCTCTCTCTCTCTCTCTCTCTCTCTCTCTCTCTCTCTCTCTCTCTCTCTCTCTCTCTCTCTCTCTCTCTCTCTTTCTCTCTCTCTTTCTCTCTGTCTTTCTTTAATATTGCTATTTTATTATTCTTTTTTTTATAGTTAAGTAACATAGGAATAAATTCTCTCTGGCTTACTTATGACTGCGTGAATAAAATACCATGGTTCATTTTACGGAAAGCGAAATTCTGTATAAGAACGTAGGACAATTTTCTTCAAATAAGGAGGAAAAGTCATGATGGTATCTCCAGTTATAAAAATCGACTTCAAGTCATTGGACTTGAACAATCTATACTTTATCTTCTTCATTAATCAAACACTGAGTCTTGAGGACCAAGCGTACTGCCAAGTAATTTAAGAACTAGACACACGAACTCTGAGCAACAGTAATATGGTGTGTTGTAGTCTCTACTACTTTGCAAAGTGAGAGATTGTTTGGAGGCGCTAAAATTGGTTCTTAATTATTTCTATATCAATCATTGAGTGAAAAGAAATCTGGGTACTAATGGATCACAGCCACTATGTCCACATCAAAATTTATTTTATTATTAAACTCATGATCTCGCTGGGATGTCCAGCCTATTACTTGCTGATGTTTTGGCAGAAGAAATCCGAATCCCTCAGTTTGAAAGTTCTGATAAACGTTTTACCGGTCTGTTTGCTAGTGTGTTATAACTGACGTGTGCGCCATTGACATCTTTCTCCAGCTGTTGTCAGTCAAAAACTGTAGTCACATTGGGCATTTACATCTACAGCTTGTCGTCATTCTCTCTCTCTCTCTCTCTCTCTCTCTCTCTCTCTCTCTCTCTCTCTCTCTCTCTCTCTCTCTCTCTCTCTCTCTCTCTCTCTCTCTCTCTCTCTCTCTCTCTCTCTCTCTCTCTCTTTCTCTTTCTCTCACACTCTATCTGTGATAATTTTTCCTTAATTTTTCTAATTCTTATCTAACATATATATGTTAAAAAGTAGCCTTGGTTTTTAGTTTGTTTGTTTTATGCCGTATTAAATCTGTTTTGAACTCGAGATAACGAATCGAAACTCCCCAGACACACCGCGAGCTAAGCACTGAGTACAGACGAAGGTCACTAGAATCAGTTCAAATCCTTTTAGAGCCTCGGAGGCTTTAGGGTGTGATCTGCCCATCCCACACTGTTTGACACACGGTCAAGAAGCCTGGATAAACCCATCCACGAGCTCATTATACAAAGGTACAACAAACTATCACGGGACTCTCTGGGAGAAAGCATCCTCTGCGTAAAGATAAATGATTTATCACGCTCACTTTATCTTGTTGTAAAATTAAATGTATCTAGACCTAATGTAGGTCCGACAAACTTATTAAGCACCTTATCATAAGGTTATGTTTTTGGTAAATGTTTTTTTTTGTTTTGTTTTTTTTGGGGGGGGGAAGGGGGGGTGGGGGGGGGGGGGGTTAAAGACTGACATATATATATATATATATATATATATATATATATATATATCATTTCTTGGTTGAAAAAACTGTGATAAGTGATAAATCTAGTTGTCCTCATTATTTATTGTTTATTGAAATATCAGTGTGGCAGATGGATAATATGCTTCCTCCTTCATTATTTTTCTTGTAGTGTGCGAAATACAATACCTCTTTCATGAAAATTGTTTATGCATTGTAATGATGATAAATTATAAGAAAAAAAAACCAGAACGTTACGAACCGCGTCTTGAAGATATTTTAATTGATTTCATGTTTTGTCTTTGATCTTTCGCTTGTACATGGCTTTGATGTTTTGTCTGAGATATGAACTTCTATTATGAAAATAAACAATTTATCATAAGAATGTCATTTCCTTGGTATAAACGTACCTAGACAATTAACATTCTCCCCTTTATATGGTACCCAAATTATCTTCCTGATCTTAAATACGGACATATTTAGTTTTATTTTGTCGGATTCTGTAACAAATAATTATTTATTGTTTTCTGTTTGTACAATTGTCTTTATGTGTCTTTTTATGCTGTTAAAAGTTTGATTTATTTCCAAGTCACTCGTTGTGTAAGTGAAGCAAATGTTTGAAATGTAATATAGGAACTGTCAAAATTGTTTCACTTTTTTTTTGTTTTCTGTTCATTGTTTAAATTTCATTCTGATCATTTCAAGACTATCCTGAGTAGAAGAATTGCAGAGACGAATACATTTTAATTTTGTGTCATTTACCCTTGAATGTACAATACATGACAGATTGTTTATTGATTTTTGAAAAGCACTGTTTCATTGGTGACATTTATGTCAGGAATAAAAGTGGCAAGCGCATAAAAATGGCTTCTTTCAAGTAATAAAAGAAGCCTATGGATTTCTAAAATACAGCCTTTCTTTTGTTCTTCTTTTCTTTATAAGTTATATCAGACCACATAAGTCACGTTTTGCTAACAAATGGCTATTTGTCTAGCATAGCCTGGACTTACCGGTGAACCTAAAGTGCCATTTATTTCTCCTATCAACATTTCCTTGGCCCTTGTCTCCTCCTCCAGTCCCCGCGGTTTGGACTAGATCGAGTGATACTTACTGTGGTTCAGGATAATTTGATAAACGATGCTCGCTCTCCCACGGCCCTAATCAAATCTTTCGATACTCTCAACAGCGGACGGAATTTAATTTTGTGAGGAATCTGAGCAGCCATTATTTATTATTCTTTATTTTAAACAGCAATGTTGTCACAGACACATTTTAGCTGTATGCTTCTCGCAGGATGAGGCGGACAATTCATTCATTTTTTTTTTAAAAGAATTGTTGTATAGTTGTCATAATTTATTTGGTTTTTACTGCACTTTTGTAAGATTTTTCAACATGATTTTATTGTTACTATTAGCTGTCTTATTTAAAAGTAGTTCAACTAGAATAAAAAAAGTAAAGATGTCAGCAGAAGAATTAATTGTGTTTGTGATAGTATTTAAAGACATTGTAATTAATAACAAAAGTGGTGTTATCGGCAGATGTTGAAGTAGTAGTAGTAGTAGTAGTAGTAGTAGCAGTAGTAGTAGTAGTAGTAGTAGTAGTAGTAGTAGTAGTAGTAGTAGTAGTAGTAGTAGTAGTAGTAGTAGTAGTAGTAGTAGTAGTAGCAGCAGCAGCAGCAGCAGTAGTAGTAGTAGTAGTAGTAGTAGTAGTAGTAGTAGTAGTAGTAGTAGTAGTAGTAGTAGTAGTAGTAGTAGTAGCAGTAGTAGTAGTAGTAGTAGTAGTAGTAGTAGTAGTAGTAGTAGTAGTAGTAGTAGTAGTAGTAGTAGTAGTAGTAGTAGTAGTAGTAGTAGTAGCAGTAGTGGTAGTAGTAGTGATGGTGGTGGTGGTGGTGGTGGTTGTAGCAGCAGTAGTAGAAGAGTTAAAGTAATAGTAGTAGGGAAAAACATTACTCGCAAGTGTACTGTAAGAGGTACTGAAAGACCTAGCTTAGAAAAACGAGTTCTCGGCTTTTTCCTCAACAACGCGATATGATGGGTGATCAACCGAACAGTTTAAACAAAAAATGAGGAACAAGTTTTGAATTTCTCTGTAGACACACCAAACTTTTGCTGCTGCAAAAAGAAAAAAATAAAATAAAAATGGGAAGAAAAATGTTGACTTGATATGAAAGTAATCCATCAAGTTTTGGCCACGACAACAGGTCAGGATAGGTCACTGGTTGTTGACGTCATGTTCCCTGGTGTCAATCACTCGTTCTTTCCCTTCCGAGGCGGGGATTAAAATTTGAGCGGCGAGTAAGAAGACTTGTCCGTCGATAGGCCTTGAACTCACCTCTGAAAATACAACTTGGTGCTGCGCTGGCGTCTTTGGAGAGTAATTACTCTTAAACACCACGATTAGCTGACACTTTCGTCGGGATGTTTACTATTCTTGGTCTCGGTTAGACCCGTCGACATCTACTGAAAGTATTTACTCCAAAGACCAAGTTAAACTGGCATTTTAACCGGTGTATTTACTATTCTTGGTCTCGGTTAGACCCGTCGACATCTACTGAAAGTATTTACTCCAAACACCAAGTTAAAATGACATTTTAACCGGTGTATTTACTATTCTTGGTCTCGGTTAGACCCGTCGACATCTACTGAAAGTATTTATTCCAAACACCAAGTTAAACTGACATTTTAACCGGTGTATTTACTATTCTTCGTCTCGGTTAGACCCGTTGATATCTACTGAAAGTATTTACTCCAAACACCAAGTTAAACTGACATTTTAACCGGTGTATTTACTATTCTTGGATTCAGACCTGTTCACGTTGACTTCAGATCAACTTTCTTAGTTGGTGTTTCACAAAATAATAGTTCTCTGTAATTACTATCAAAAGTCAAAGCAAAGAACGCTCTCGTGTATTTTGTTTGGTTTTTTCCCCATGAATCATTCGTGACCACTACTGCCGGCTCAATCAAATCGTTAATTTCCTTCACTTCAGTTTCAGAAAATTTTGTCGGGAAACTTGCGGCACTAAACATACCTTTCCCTTTTCTCTTATTTAACCAAAAGATACCATGAGATCTGGGTTAATCGAAAAAAAAGTGTGGTAAAAAAATTTATTCTTTTGAACAAATAGACTCCTTAGATTCTATCAAATGAATACTTGGCATTCGTGTTTACACTTTGACTGTTTTCTCAGTCGCACAAAAGAGAATTCATATTTTTTTACGAACTTGGATGGTGTATTATATACCCTGTGTAAATGCCATTATTCAGGTTCTCTAGGTTTGACTAGAGTGACTATCTGTGCATCCACAGTTTTTATTTACGAAATTACGTTGAAACAATACCCATGCATAAGGAAACATATCGAACAAAGATACGTGATTTTATTCATTAGAATTTTGAGTGTGAAGCTTTTATCAAAATCATCATTTTACGGCCAATATAAACAAGAAAAGGACAAATGTGATATCGCGTCTACAGGGTTTACAAGGCTCCGGAGAAAGTGATTTGAAAAATCTGCCTTTCCCCGCAAATTTTGAAATTTTTGCCATCTAACTCATAGATACTGCATTGATATTATGTCCGACACAAATAGACAACTTTTTTTCTTTCCCTTTTAACAAGATTAGGCTGTACTGATAGAGTTGAAATTGTACACCAGACACTTACCTATAACCGCTACAGATATAAAGACCTCGATAATATAGCAGACCAACGTATTTTTCTTCCTTTTTTATCCAATCTCCTTAAAGATTTTTCTAAATGCCTTTTCTAAGACTATTTATGTACAAACAAAATATGACTTGTCGTGAATAGTCTTGAGAGAATTTATGGGAGCTCCTTATTCATGCCTACATGATATTTAGGTTTGAATATGAAGTATGAAAAGATTGGCATTTCAATGTTATTAGCTAACTTTTTTTTGTATTTCCACACATCGCCTAACAGTCCAGTGGAATGAGATCTCTGAGAGGCTATAGCCGTGGTCACCCTGGAGAGGTCAGAGTCCGAAAAATTCTGAGTCAATAAAGGCATGTTAATTTAAAAGTCATTGAAGGTCAAGATAAGTTTAAAGTAAGAATTAACATAAATTGTAAAGAAATCAGAAAGTGGCAAAAAAGAATGAATAAAGGTTATGGTTGGAACAAAAGAAGATAATGCATAGATCGAATTTTGGTAACAAAAGAAGATAATAGATAGAACTTATTTTGATTATGACTGGAATTAAAAAAGATAATGGATAGATCGAATTTTGGTAATGGTTGGAACAAAAGAAGATAGTGGATAGATCAAATTTCGGTAATGGTTGGAACAAAAGAAGATAATGGACAGATCGAATTTTGATAATGATTGTAATGAAAAAAAAATGGATAGATCAAATTTTGGTAATGGTTGGAACAAAAGAAGATAATGGATCAAATTTTTATAATGGCTGGAATGAAAGTGAATGATGACTATGTTCAGATTAGAAAGCCGGAGAATGAACGTTGATAGTCACTAAAATCCAACAACATAATGGCTTGAATTATATTTCATGTTATGTGGAATTATTTTTTTGAATGCAATTACAGCGGCATGAAGAAACGCCTCTTTTGTTGTTTTTGTTTTCGGTTTTGTTTATAACACTTATCACAACAGTTGGACATGTAAGGCTACTTTATAAGAGATTTGTTCAAGTTACCAGCCCTTGCTCCTGTCTAGTTGTTACCGGAAGTGACACATGACACCAAAAACTTGCCCGGGATCTAGCAAAAATAGATCCGGATGCCACAGACTCAAGTGACACCTGAAGTGATGTTTTAAGCCCAAGCTATAAAGTTTCATCTAACGCCAGTTTGGTGCCAGATCAAGTTTTGTCACATAAGGGTGCCATCTTACTGCCCAGAGGTCAGTCTAAATCCAGCTGTTGCCCAAGAAGCTCTTGCTAAGAAGTAAGCAGAGAAGGACAGTGATTGTTTCCGGGCAGCTACTAATGCTGTACTTTTATAAAAGTACTTCCCTCCCACGTCTCTCTCTCTCTCTCTCTCTCTCTCTCTCTCTCTCTCTCTCTCTCTCTCTCTCTCTCTGTATATATATATATATATATATAAAATTATATATCTCACTCACTCTCTCTCTTTCTCTCTCTCTCTCTCTCTCTCTCTCTCTCTCTCTCTCTCTCTCTCTGTGAATCTATCTATCTATCTCTCCCTCACTCACTCTCTCTCTCTCTTTCTCTCTCTCTCTCCTTGTCATGTTAGACTTCCCTCTATGCTACTTTGTATGCAGTATCATCTAATCCCATACCTTAATAGGATAATATTTTTGAAACCACATGTTCTTATTTCAGTCAGCGTTGGGCGACTTGAGCTATAAGAGAACTTTATGTGGCGCAGTATTTTGCATAAATCTGACAACAGCTTCTTGTGGGAGGGAGTTAATCCTTGTTCAGATTGAAGTCTGTCGGTAGGTTTAAATTTAAGTCTGCCTCGCCAAGGCGTGGGTGAGGGTAGAATCACCCGGGGAAAGTCTCTTGAGCAACAAACTTGGTTAGTGAGTGAGAGAGACAGATTGAACTCTTTTTTGTAAAATCTATAAATTACAACAAAAATGAGTAAAAAGTGGATGGGTTAGTATTGACAGAACAGCTATTGAGTAATTGATGGTGTGGTGGTGAAACAAAGAAAGTGAGAGAGAGAGAGAGAGAGAGAGAGAGAGAGAGAGAGAAAGATAAATTTCATATAGTAGTAGTAATAGTAGTAGTAGTAGAAGTAGTAGTAGTAGTAGTAGTAGTAGTAGTAGTAGTAGTAGTAGTAGTAGTAGTAGTAGTAGTAGTAGTAGTAGTAGTAGTAGTAGTAGTAGTAGTAGTAGTAGTAGTAGTAGTAGTAGTAGTAGTAGTAGTATCAATTTTATTATTACTGTTATAGGTATTTCTCCATTTGCAAAGCAAAAATCAATGTTGAAAGAAAACTTACATTTCTTCTCTACAGTGCTTTGTTAAAACAAAATAAAGGTTGACTTGGCAGGTTAACCTATAAACGAGGAATACCATGGTAAAAAATGTTATTGTAAATATGGCCCTTTTTAAAACAGTGAGTTATTTAATATATATATATCTTTGCAGTTTTCAGGTATACTTGTCTATTATTTTTGTTTTTATGTTTTTAGAACAGAAAAAAGATCAAACGAGAACGATTTATGAGCAGCGCCCATACCGTCACCGTAGAAAAGTAAAGTATATGGCGGGTGTTTTATTTTATTCTAATTTTTTTGGGGGGCCTGTTTCGTGGTTAATATTTGACTGTGATCTATCAATCTAGGAAAGAACAAGCTCATAATATCAAACAAGCAGATGGAATCAAACAATATGAATAGAACAGTTAAATTAACATAAAGGAAGAAAAAAAAATGAACCCATGCATTAATTTTTAGTTTTGCTGAAATTCGACACTAATTAGTCCGAAGAGAAATAGTTCATATTTCTTGGTGTTTTTTGCGTTCATTTTAAATAAATATAAATATAAATATAAACTTTTTTATAGTTTGATAAAGTCATTATGTAAATTTGACTTTTATAGATATAAAAAGACTGAAAAAAATTCAAATAAAGATAACACTGAAAAATGCAAAGTTTCGTCTCTGTAACTCGAAATTGAGTTAAGCAGGTTTTAAATTTTGTTTACTCTTTTCGATTTCCCTGACTTTTTCCAGTTTGTCGCGTTTTTCTCTAGAATATCCTCCAGTCGCACGTTTAATATCACGTGTTTTCACGTGTTTAAAAGTGCAAGCTATTAACTCATTTAAAAAAGAAAGTAAAAAGTAGATCTTGACTTCAACAATTTCACCTAATTTTGTGTTAGATTCTTTTTGTCACCAGAGAGATGAATGAGAGAAAGATCTATCGCAAGATGATCTTACAACAAATCCTCTGCAATTTTTTTATGTCAATACAATTCTCAACGATGCTCCAGAAAGCTCAGTTGATAGAGCGCTCGAGTGGTGAATAAAAGATTCTGAAATCAATCCCAGTCTTCGACACCTGATGGAATGACAAGATCTCATCAAGAAAACCTGGCTGACTAAAACTTATCAAAGAACGGAATCAGCGAGTGGTTCTTCCTTGAATGAAATGTTTAATATTTAACTCAAACATGGTAAGCAGCAGCTGAAAGATTTTGGTTTGTTTTTTTTTTCAATTCATCAACTTTCTACTAGGGAGAACTTTTTCCCTCCAAGTGGCCAGGAGAGATGGCGACGTCACTGCAGACGACCGCAATGAAATCTCCTCTCTTAGATTTTGAAGAGGGTCAGAGGGGCTAGAGCTGGCACACAGAATCAGCATCGATACTAGAGTCTGGTCAACCCTAACAATCTAGATGGTAGGACACCATCAGTTCGAAATTACGGGTATGTAAGGTTGTGTGTGTGCGTATGTGTAGAGGGGTTAGGGGGCATTATTGGTTTTCAATTGATGTTTCGATATTTTTTTAAAGGGGCGCGGGAGGGGGGAGGTTTCTTAATTTTTTTTTTGTTGGGGGGAGGAGGTTTGGGGATTTTTTCCCGTTGCACTATATTTTCTTTTGTTGCCGTCTCTGTAGTGGCTTTTTGTCACTGTCATTGTTCTAGACAGTCACACATCTCATAGGTTTTCGCTCTGCGTCGATTCTATAAGTCTATAAACCCAAATAATAATGAGAGCAGCGCTGGGTTGCGTGTTGTGTGTGTGTGTGTGTGTCTTTTCTTAGACCTGCTGTAAGTGAATCAGGGAGATGCTGTAATTATCTCCCTCTGAGAGCTGGCTAGCGCCGGCCTTGTCTGATCTCGACTTCTCGAGAAATTGATACCTCCATCAGCTCTCTAATCTTAGCCCTGTTGTCACTTCACGTTGTGAGCACGTGGGCTGGCCAGGTTTTCCTCACAGAGAAAAGCTAAACCGAAAACAGCAGGTCAAACAAATTTTGTTTTTAACAACATTCGCTTTAAACGTCATGTATATAAATATATCACTCTATTTATATCTCTCCATTTATTAATTGTTTATCTCTCTATCTCTCCATCTATCCGTCTCTATTTGTCTATGTCTCTGTCCCTGTCTCTCTGTATATGTCTGTCCGTCTGTCTGTCTGTCTGTCTGTCTGTCTCTGTCTCTGTCTGTCTGTCTGTCGGTCTGTCTGTCTGTCTGTCTGTCTGTCTGTCTCTCTCTCTGTCTCTCTCTCTCTCTCTCTCTCTCTCTCTCTCTCTCTCTCTCTCTCTCTCTCTCTCTCTCTCTCTCTCTCTCTCTCTCTCTCTCTCTCTCTCTCTCTCTCTCCCCCCCCTCTCTTTGCTACAGCTTCCTCCCGCCCACCCACAGCCTTTTTACTTGTTTTGATTTTAATTTTGCATCTGTTTCTTTCTTTAGCACTGCCTATATTTTTCTTGCTTGAATTTTATTTTATTGGGTTATTTAATTGCTTCAATGAAAACCTTGCCCGCTTCAAACGTTTGCACTGGAATAGATTTTGATCAGGCTCTAAAAATTTTTTCTGGGGTCGGTTAATACAATTTTCATGCATCCCTAAAATTTCCTATTCTGTGAGAGAAAAATTTGAGTAATTCCATTCTTTGCTTCAGGCACCGGTAGTAATTAAGAACAGTTCAGTTTTTCCATAGAAATTCCATTTTCTCGCATTTTAATATCTAAGATCTAAAAGGTTCTTTTCGAAGACACTCTAAAACATAAAAAATGCAATTTTTTAAATTTTTTTTTTCTTATCCCTGATCGAACTAAAGCCCGAGAAGCACTGAAAGATCTGTTGGTTTTTATCTACCAGCGGAGATGGTACTCCTGATGGTTGTTATCATGGTGTGGGTTGAGCGACTTTTGATCTTACCATGAAGTTCGGCGCTCTGTTGATACCTTAAATGGTTGTTTCTTTCGAAAAGTATAAAAGATAAATAAAATGATCCAACGCAGAATCAAGGCATAGCGATTTTATATTAATTTTATTTTCGTCTTCTGCTTTGAAATCCCTAAGAATCTAATAATCTTTCATTTACTTCCCCTATTAACCTTATATATTGTTTATATTGATCTCTTATATATAATGTTCTAGGAATTATAAAAACTAATCAAAAACTCGGAAATACAATCAAATCTGATGGATGTCGAGGAATAAAAGGCTCTCAAATTAACTCATGACAAGATCTTTTGTCCATAGAAATCACACCAGTGTTTTGATAGGGAAGCTGGCGCCGAAAAATGAGAAAAAGAAATAAAAAATTAAGTACAAGATGTAGCGCAAATGAAATAAGATCAAAGGTTTGTTCTGTCTGTGGAACTCATGCGGGGCTTGATAAGATAAACAAGATCTGTGACCGCAGACCCGGAGTTCTGATAAACACCGCCAAAGATTATGGTAACAAACAATGACAGGGAGACTATTTTGGGGGACAAATGAGATCTTTATAATGAAAATAAATGTAGTGACAGAAAAGATGAATCTGGATGAAATTACCACATGATCAAAAATTTACTTCTGTATGGAAATTGAGAAGAAAAACCAAAGTAGCAGAGACAATATCTAAAAACGTTTTGAGCAAGCATGTATACGTACATTTTTTCAATATAAAGATGTATAAACTTTCAGAAAGAAAAAAAATGTGATAATTTTTACATATTGTACTTTTAATGAACTATTTAAGAGCCTACATTCATCAATTCTTTTTTCACAAAGTATTGACCGCAAGAGTAACAGCGTAAAGTAGACGAGCAGCGCTGAACTGAATCTTCCTACCAGATAGCTCCAGTAACCGCTCGGGGCGCTCGTCTGACAAGGTTTCTCTAATCACAGCGATAATGAGCGCTGCCCCAGGGTCAGCAAACAATATCCGGTGAATACCGTGGACTGGCCACCGACTGGCTCACAGTCAAATCAGGTTAGGTAAGGACAAACACTGCGCAACGGTATGTCGAGTTATCTCACTCGATTTAGTTTTCTTTTATCGAATTTGCTCTCTTGGCTCTCTTTCTTCATCTTTCCTTATTTTGTACTTCTGTTTCAAAAGTTGCCTTACAATTTCTGTGATATTAATTTATCAGAACTCTTAGCAACCCCTTCCTACCTGTCTTATTTTAATTTCCTTTCTAAGTTGTCCCTTACTTTTTTTTTGCCCCATCCTTGATAGTATTTTCTCCTATTTTTCAGTTTTCTTTCTATCATTAAACTCCTTTCCTCCCCCATCCAATACCGGTATTCTCCTGTTACGAAAGATACACAAGCGAGTTCTGGCTTTGATCTTAGATATCAAAAACAGTAAACAGTGCACGGGAATGATGTAGATCCTTCATTATCATGGTTCACTATCATTGTCTCATCTAAGTTTGGAAGGTGTTTTGGTCGCAACACAAACCAATAGCGAACAAGTTCTATTATGGAAAGATTTGAAGAAACTAGAGTTATAGAGAGAATTTCTATATAAAGCAATGATAAGACTTAGTTTCAATTTTTTTTTCTTTTAAACTATTTGCCTTGATTATTTCTCTCTGGACCGTCTAAGACGATTAATCATGATATAAGTAAATTTTTTTTTTACTTTCATATATTTGGCCGAAATGAATTTTTCGATTAATTCTGGCATCTTTGGAACTAAATTCAATTCGAAAGCTTGTTTATCTTGTGGCGCTTAGAAGAATGTTGAGAAGTTGTTTAGAAAATTCCACAAAAGAATGCCATAAACATGCGTCACAGTTACAAGCATGTATATCGGATTTTTTATCTTCAATCTTCGAACTAATCAAAGATGTTTCAAAATATTAATTCTCTCCCCATCTTTACTCTGACCTTCAGCATTCATGGAAAAAATCTCGAGAGAAACTTGCGACGCCTGAATTAGAAGGCAGCGAACAATTTTTTTTTTTTTTCAATCTCTGAAACTTGTGTGATGATTATTTCGAGACTTGGTGTTAAAGAGAAATAACAATTTGATTACCTTGACTGCTTGTTTGTTAACGATGTTGCTGTTTTTGTTGCTGTTTTTGTTGCTGTTTTTGCTGTTTTTTGTTGCAAATAATAATGATGATGATAAAAAAATATTTGTTCTTGTTCTTATGTATATATATTTAAGTTTATTCACGTGGATCAAAAAAAAAAAAGAATTGAGTTGCAAATGCGCAATGTTTTAGTGCTCTCTTTAGTGATTCTCGTGATACCAACAACTGTTTTTGCAGCACATAAGTTTTTGATAAGAGTTCAATAACTAAAAATGTATCTCTGTCTTTTGCAATTAAATCAATTGAAATCTTTTAATTTAAAACACGAAGTAAAGGGATTCCTGTGATCCCACTGCAATCCTTAGGTTGTTCATGTTAAATTCACTGAAAACTAATAATTTTCTTTACACGAAGCCACACGAGGTTATCATTATCATAACTACGTGTTCGATCTAGACCGGAAGTTCTCCCACAACCGCACATCTGGCACTTCCGTAAATGCACGGTGAGAGGAAATAGTTACGTTTTGGGTTTTAACAACGCTGGACGCGGCAAATTCTGAAATCCAATCGATAGGAGAACCCAGAACATTGAGAAGCGTAATAGTGTCGATAACTAAACAGGTATTCAAATTGTAAAAAAAAAAAACATCCGCAATAACAACGGCATATAAAAGCAGCGGCACAAGCAGTAGTAATAGTAGTAGTAGTAGTAGTAGTAGTAGTAGTAGTAGTGGTAGTAGTAGTAGTAGTAGTAGTACTTCTAGTAGTAGTAGTAGTAGTAGTAGTAGTAGTAGTAGTAGTAGTAGTAGTAGTAGTAGTAGTAGTAGCAGTAGTAGTAGTAGTAGTAGTAGTAGTAGTAGTAGTAGTAGTAGTAGTAGCAGCAGTAGTAGTAGTAGTAGTAGTAGTAGTAGTAGTAGTAGTAGTAGTAGTAGTAGTAGTAGTAGTAGTAGTAGTAGTAGTAGTAGTACGAGGAGGAGGAGGAGGGGTGGTAATAGATGTAGGAGTAAAAAACAGAGGCAACAACACTGCTGGTCATTTTGATGGTAGAAAAGCATGTTTGTTCTTATTGTGAGAAAGATGGGTCATTATGAGCAAAAAAAGTTTTGGTCGGAAAAAAAATATTGTTGATGTGTTTTCACATCTTTTTTTTTCCCTCGACTCTCCTTGTCCTATTAATTCCGTTTTATATCTACTTTGTTTTTTTCCATTTTACAGTTTTGTCGGTGTTTTTCTTTGTAATCTATTGTGTGTTTCATTTCTTTCGATCCACTCCTTTTTTCTCTCTTTACTAAGTTTTCAATTACAACTCAAGCATTGCTTTAAATAGACATGAAGGAGTTTTATAACGAAGAAAACCGATTTGGCCAGATCTTACTGTAGATTCCAGAAAAGGTGTTGGATTGATCTGGGATCCGTCGCACTTGCTTGGCTCGCCCTCGGGTCTATCCGACCAGATCTAAAGAGCTGAGTTTCTTCTCTGTTTCGGTCCTGGATTCAGTGCGGCTTACGCAGTCTCCGGCCTGTCTTGCCTATTCAGATTGCCCGGCGTGTGTGTACATGTGTGTGTGTGAGTGTCTGTCTGTGGTTTCTACCTCTTTAAGACTTAGAGCCTCGTGTCAACTTTATTTTGACACCTTCTTTCCTCCTCGCCTGGCAGATCTGTACTTTCTGTTTTCATATTTTTTTTTATTTTTGTTTTTTGTTGGGTTTTTTTTTTTTTTTGTATCCGTTCTCTAGAAATGTTTATCCAAGTTTTAATCTGTCACTGGTTCTACCATAAAACAGCGCTGGGTTGTTTTTGTGTGTGTTTTTTTTTTTCGGATGTTGTTACTCTTTTGGTTTTAATGCTGTTTTGGTTGTGCGTTTTTGTTTTGTTTTTTGGTTTTTTTTTTTCTTCTTCTTCTTCTTCTTCTTCTTCTTCTTCTTCTTCTTCTTCTTCTTCTTCTTCTTCTTCTTCTTCTTCTTCTTCTTCTTCTTCTTCTTCTTCTTCTTCTTCTTCTTCTTCTGTTCCTCCTCTTCCTTCTCCACTTTCTACTTCCTCTGTTCCTCTCTTCCTTCCATTTCTTATCCTTCTCCACTCCTTCTTCTTGTCAGCATTTTCCTGTTTCTTTTGTTATCAATTTCAAAAGATTTTTAGGTTTTCTGAATCGTGACGCTATCAATCTATTCGGAATGGCAGAGTCACGGTTAATCTGTCTGAAAGACGACATTGGCTGAAGAAAACTTTGAGATTTCCTTTTAAATAATTACGTGTTGGTGTAAATGAAAGCCTTGGAAAGAATTTTCCCTCTCTTTTATTCAAGAAAATATTAACCTCTCTCAAGAGGAGTTTCTAGAATGTATTTTCTATCTTTTTTTTTTAATTTGAACTTTGAACTTTGTCTCTATCCTTTAAACTTCGATCAGTGTTCATTTTTTATGCATTTCTTAGGAATGATATTTTATTTTTCTCTATATTGTTGGTGTCAATATTACTCTGTATGAAATTCAATATTTCCATTGTTTTATCTCTCATATTCAAATTTCTCATACTTGATGATTTAGGTTGAGTTTCCAACTTTGATCGTTTTAACAGCCTCTCTTCCGATCTACATGTTTTTTCTAGTTTTAGGGAAAGAATTTTGGTCTAAATTGTGAATTTGCCAGAACGACGACTTCGGCTGTTACAAAGTGGATCTTAGTAGCTCTGATTTTCGGAAACGTGAAAAAAAAAACAAATTTTGCCGAAAATTACCTTTCAATTTTTAATACTGCTTTTTTTTTTACAGTTTGGTCTAAGATAGTTTTCATCCATGTGGGTTATTTACCTTATATTCGACATACATCTGGTTCTTTTCAGAATGTGTGTTCGATCTAGCCTTAAACCTTTTAAACTGGACTTTCTTTTGGAGTTTTTGAGACAAAAAAAGTGAATGAATAAAGATTGAATTTATTGTGAAATATCACCATGGTCAAATCAAGTTGTAAATTAATACGTCTAGGTTTGTGTGTGTGTGTGTGTCTTTCAATTTCGAGGTGTCTCAGAGAGATTATAGGGAAATCAGCCAATTATGTATTTTCGCAATCTGTTTGAAGATCCACCTAAGAGCTTGTTATATCCTATTATTAGAAAGACGGTACTCCTATGAATGTATCTAAAGGTGCACTGCCTTATGGGAATCCATTGCTGACTATTTTTTTTTTCAGTCTAAATGATAATGAACATTTAAAATAATTTATGAATAAATTTGGATTTCATAAAATTACCTAACAGTGATCTGTGTTGGTCTCCGTTGGTTTCTTTCTTTCTTTCTCATTAATTTTCGTCACGAATCTTTTAAAACAAACTACCCGATGAACAAGAAAGTTTGATATTAAACGGCTGTAAAGATAGCGTAGAGTTGTATTTCCGAATCCCTCTATTGATCAATCAGTTTTGCGTCAGTGTCC
>JAWDGP010001056.1:0-12500 GCA_033675545.1 Elysia crispata | reverse complement strand
ATGCGGATACCTAGAGATAGAATGAAAGCAGAGCCAATCGTGATATTATTTGGATACTGTTGATATACCTTTGCTAGCGAGTACTCAGTGAATTCTTCCGTGAATCTGTGCCATATTTCTGCGACCTTTTATTCTCTGACCGTATTGATCTCAGACAGGTTTTCTTAAAGGCCATTTATACATTTGGCCGTTTTGTCGATGTCATTTCCTATGGCATTGAACTGTAACCGTATTATCCTTGACCATTTTGTTCTGTAATCTTCTGGGCATTGTATTGACATTTTGTTGTTGTTGTTGTTCTTTTGGGGAGGGATTGTGTTTCTGGTGTATGAGGCATTTTTCTCTCTGAACATTTTCCAAGCATTTCCTTTTTACTATCCTTGCTGGTATTAGGAACGTTTTTCCATTAGGGATGCACGCATGTTAGTTATGGTTTGTTTCTGTTAGTTTTTCCTAAGCAACCTTCTCTAATCTTGACTCTGAGCATTAAAAAGTAAAGAAATAGAGATTTCCTGATCACCTTTGACTGTTTGTTGTTGTTTTTGTTGTAGTTGTTGTTGTTGTTGTTGTTGTTGTTTGTCTTGTTTTTTATCATTCAAGTCATCAGACGTATGGTTATTCTATTATTTAAGCAAAGGGATTAATTTTAAGCATAACCATTATTCTTCTATGCGATTAGTTCTGTCCGATCAATATACAGCTTTGAAGTTTACTGAATTTTGTTCTGGCAATATTAGTGTCTCACGCGGCACAAAAAAACTTAAATGAAAGTTATGGGTATTGGTTCAAATGCTCTTGAAAGTTTATTATATTTTATTGTAAATACTTCATGAATTTTTTTTTTCGTTTTAGTTTTGTTTTTTGTTGTTTTTTTTTTATTTTGCCCTTTTTTGCCGGATCTTAACTTATACAGTAGCTTCATTGATGTTAAAAGCATCCTAGTCTTACGAACAAATCCAATTCAGTCACATTCGTTGTTTTTGTTTGTTCCTCTGTTTTTCTTTTAACATACTCTCTGTTTGAGTCTGAGTATCACCAACCTGTGGTGTCACTGATAATCACCGAAGTAAATTCTAAAAACAGTAAATGCTGCCCGATTATTATTGATGCTCTTATCGTTCGATTCTTTTCAAACATCTATTTTGAGCTATGGGTTTTCACAGCTACCCTCTCACCACTCCTCTTTAGTCGGTTCTTGTGTGGTGAACATGTACAGTTTCTTGCGTATTCTTGCTACAGCAATAACGTGTTTGCTATAAGAAATGTAGCCCCACAACTTATGATTACACTGCCTAGCGGGAAATACTCAAGGTCATTGTTTTTGTTTCTTTTTTTTTTCTTTTTAAAGTTGTAAAATGTGCATATTATTCGAAAGAGAGATCCAAAACTAAACCCATCAAAAAGAATTAATCATTGGTGAAATATTTTATTACTAGTACTATAGGAAAGCAATAGCAAACCATTGCTTTGATGTAAAAGCTTAACTAACTTTAAGCTTGAATAACGTCGCCATAAATTGACATCATTTGTATTTGTACACCAATTGTTAACTACAATAGAAGCTACAGCTGTTATACCTATTTGTAAAAAACCGGAGGTGAAGATAAAACAACGAGAGATAAACCGGTTCCACTTTTCAGTTTGGCTAGTGTCAAATTGTTTTCTTGTCTTTCTTTTTGAAAAAAAAATAGTGCTGGATAGTTTGCTTTTTCAACTTTCTATAAAGAAGGAAATCAATTTTTTTTAAAAACTAGTTAAAGTAATCATGTCAATGTAAAGCTTAAAAAATCTTTTTAAAAATATAAAAATGTAAACAAGTAAGACATTTTATATTTCAAGGAACTTATAGTGTGGCCTTCGTTAATGAACGCTATACCTGAGTCACCTTGGTATTTAAAGATGATTTTTAACATATCTGACTATTGAAAAGGAAAGAGCCAGCCACATAAAGTCGTTGTAGTTTTAGAAACTACAGCTTAGAATTTTACACCATTTTTAGTTGGTCAAACTGGAATGGCGGTCAGTGCATTTCTTAGAATTGCTATCTACTTTCAGATCTTGCAAACGCTTAATGATTGAGTAAAAAGCAACGATATCAATTCCTGAAAGGCAAATAATTGACATTTTTTGGTCAGAATATTTACAGTCTCATAATGAGCATTTCAGTGCAACTTTAAATAGAGTGGAATATAACTGAATTACTTGTTTTCCACCGCACTATTTGTTAATCTTGCGATGCGTCCCTAGGGGTTTCGATTTTTTTTTAATTTCAGAACGACGTATGTGAGCTAAATTTTTCAGGACGATTGACTCAGTTATAGAAAGATGCGGATAGCCATTGAGGCTATCACACATGGACGGTGTATTAAACAATCCTCCAGCATTCCTTGTGACTATATTCCCTTAATTAAATTGAGTTTCTTTTCATTTAAAGTTTCACCTTCATAATTTTGTTGTTTTGCTTAAACTCGCGTAGGCACTTTGTTTTGACAAAAACTGTGACGGGTTTGTCGAAATGACAATAGAAAATCTACCCCTGAACCATCAGCTTAAACTCACCTAACTATTGGTATATTTCTCCTACACCTATCAATATTGATCTATATCAGTGTCTAAAATCTTATTTATAGAACAATCATCATCGTGATCATTATCTTTATCAATATGATCATTATGATGATTATTCTCATCATTATCATCATCATCATCATCATCATCATCATCATGATTATTAACCTCATGATTAACATCTTAATATGATCATCATCATGCTCATTATCATTATCATTAACTATATCATTTTGATCATTATCCTCTTCATATCATCATCATAAACACCATCATCATTATCATCATCATCATCATTATTATCATAGTTAATATTCTCATTATCATCGCAACCTTCACCATACTAGAACCACCAAAATCGTCAACTAACAAAAATACACCTCTCACGGTTTGTCGTTCTGCTGTAGAACACAGAACTCCCATCAGGCGCTCGTCACTAACAGTTCTGGCAACAAGCTTTCCACGTCTGTTTCCCTCCTCGTCGAGCCACTTGATTGTTTGGCCACATATGGTAATTGTTTGCACTAGACTTTCACGACTACCAGAGTCCCCCATTGATCGACTGACGGACAACTAGCGTTGTCCAGCTCTGTCCAGACATGCTTGCTGACATTGTGCCGGCTGCGACAACTCACAGGCCCTGGGAAGATTCGGTGTGGAGCGCCCGCAGCAAACATTGGAAATCTTTAGGGCGGCACCAGCTGCTGCCCTCATGAGTGTTTGGCTAACTGTAATTACCTGAGTGGAGATATCCTGGGTGTGAATAGTATTTATGGAGAGTAAGAGAGGGGTAGAGAGGTATCAGAAGAAGTCGGTGATATATGAATTGTCATATCCGAGTATGTGAAAATACACCCTATATAATGATTATGGTTAGAATAGGATCCAAACAATGTCGAGTTAGATCATAAAAAACTTGTTTCAGACGTTTTATCTGAAAACCACAAGGTGAAACCGAAATACACTAGCAAACAGTATGTCACAGTTTAGGGCCAAGAAAATCTTATCTAGATATACAATCAAAGACAATCTCACATCCATCTCGTTTCTTGCCTGCTGGATATTCTTCTAAAGTGGGGGATGGTCAAAAGAAATATCTAAATATAAACTTTCGTATCTAAATGACAAAAATAGTACAGGAAGCACCAAAAGCTACCTTGAGGGAATTCATTAAAATAAAATTAATAGAAGGCGGCAGATAGTAAATCATAATAGTTAACTAATTTTGTAAAATTCCAAATCTATTTTCTGATTTTGTAAACATTCATTATCATCTAGGCTTTAATAACTGCGCGCCTAAGAATTTCCGCAAGGCAGTGAACTTTTACGCACTTAATGCGAAAATTCACAGCAATTTAAAAACAGATTGGGAAAGTACAGATTTAGCCGATTTCCTTCATTTTAAATCTGTTGGGCTAAAAAATCACACAGAGAAAGCATAAGCCGATTTCAGTTGCTTTGTTTAGTTTGCGGCTTATTACAAATCTCTTAAAAGGTTTTTAGTGAAAACTGTTATTGTATCACATACTTTTCACGCGAAATAAAACTGCAAGTTCTGTCACTATTTAAATTTATACCCAATACGTTGCCACCTGTGGTCATTCAAGGATTCATTCATGTCTATCAGACCTCCAGATAATCAATAAAACACTCCTCGCGCCATTGCCATAGAATCCAACACATGAGTTGCAGAGATACTCACGATGTCTTGATCACAAGAATAAACTCCGGAACTGAAGCAGAAATCACTTAAGACATTTCAATTTAATAACAAGTTTTTGTTATTAATTTCTCTTCGCGCCGAAAAACTTTCATTTTGATCGTGACCATTGATTCCGATTTTTTATTAGTTTTTTCCGTCAAGAATGAGGGAGGCGGTTCATTTCTGGAGAGTTATGAAGGAAAACTCAGAACGGCAAAGACGTAGTCAAATGGACTTCACGATGCAACGATTTTTATATGGTAGGATGGGCCGAGGGATAAAAAACACAGTTATGACACTTATGCAAGTTATTGTTTACTCTGACTCTCTAGAGGCACCATAAATCTTATAGCATTATATTTGTAATATCTCAATCACTCCACCGGCTTCCTCAGACTTATACCGGTTTTGATCGAAATAAAAATAGGCTTTTATTACACAGTCAGTGTACATTAGAATCAACAGATCCGCTTAACGTCGTGATCTCAGGATATCATATACTTGATGTCTAGCCTAAATATGTATGCATAGCATAGCCATTTGGGAAAACAATAACTGTTATTATTGTATCCATTGCATGATTATCATAACGAAGACTTGATTGTATAAAGCAGCGGGAGTTGGGTCGTATAGTTCACTAGACGTGTGAACACCCTTGTCAGCCATTACAGTCATCACTCACTGTCGACTGGGATAGAAGCATAGGTTTAAAAAAATATGAAAAAGTTAACGCCTTTTCAAGAGATGGGGTCACAAAACGAAAATTAAGTAATAAAGCATGGACGATTTTTCTGGGCCTTTGTGCTTTTGTTTAGCAATAGCATTGTCTCGCATACCAGCTTGCAGAGAGCGTGGGGGTGCTCTCAGATGGATTTCATGTGTACTCTCTCTCTCTGTGATCAATCAGAGTTTTTGAACCTGAAACAATAGCAAATGTGTTAACATATAATTATTTTTATATGTATTTATAATATTATATATATATATATATATATATATATATATATATATATATATATATGTATGTATGTATGTACGTATGTATGTATCATGCTTACTGATAAGTAAGACCTCTAAAAATCAAAGTTTTGGTTGAGTGTGAAAATGGTATATTTTTTTATAACTTTATAAATTATAAAAGGTAGATCTTGTGGATTGAGGTGTGGGTCGTATTCAATTGTGCTTACTCGATAAAATAATTAGATCATCATTCCATTCAGCCAAAAGTTTGCTCACGTACATGATGACAGCCAAGCTTAAGAGCGGCTCTGTTTGTTTGGTATGGTATGGTGGAAGTAGGCCCTGCTTTCTCTCACAACGATTCCATATTTGTAAACGAAAGGAATCCACTCAACGCTCATTACGCGCTGAAAATACGCCTCTAACCGCAATACCTTCACCACAATAGAGCAATTAAATTGACCAAAAATTATCCCACCATAAACAAGGTACCTGGTTATCGCAGCAATTAAGGTTCGTTTCCTAAATGATAAAACTTCCCTGGTCGTGTTGAGTGTACAATGCTGCCTGCTGTAGGCATTACCCAACTTCTTTGGATATCTTTTGCTAATGAAACAGTCAGTGGCTGGCTAGAAACAAGGCAATGCTCTTTATTAACCCTCAAACACACACACAAAACATCTTTAATGCTTTCCAGGAAACAGAATAAATGGTTTAGCAGATTAGATCAAGTTTATTAACCTTATTTCCCGAATATTGTGTCAGTGATTAGCAAACACTGTGTCTGTGTCTGTGGGGCGGAGATTGCTCTACATGGCTGAACGTGAGGGCCCCATGCTGTGGGGACAGGCATTGCGTGGGTTGGGGATTTTGTGGGCGGAGGGGGGCGGAGGGAGGGGGGGGGAACCTCTTTG
This sequence comes from Elysia crispata, assembly GCA_033675545.1. Taxonomy (NCBI): domain Eukaryota; kingdom Metazoa; phylum Mollusca; class Gastropoda; family Plakobranchidae; genus Elysia; species Elysia crispata. The sequence goes on along the minus strand of JAWDGP010001056.1, from coordinate 6,356 downwards.
GTGAGCTGATGCATCTCACAATCGATTTTCTGGGATTTGGGCTCAAAATCTTAATGTCTGTTTGATTAGTCGTTTCATGATATTGGTTGAATTCTTATAGTTTTATTATGTGTTTGTTTTCCTTTTTTATTGCTTTGTTGTTTGTTTCTTTTCCCCATTCCTTGCCCTTCTTTGTAGTGCATGGAGAAAACACGTATGAGTAGGGAGGGGAGGGCAATGTTAAGATAAAGACGATATTGGTTGTTTCTTTACTTTAAACACTTAGAGGATTTGATTTTTTTTTAAAAAAGGACTTCCTTTCTCTCGTGAATTTTTTTTCCCTAGTTTGTCTTTATGTAGGAAAACAATAAAACTTAATACACTTGCCTCTTTTGGATGAAATACACAAGTATATAGCAGCCCCCCCCCCTCTCTCTCTCTCTCTCTCTCTCTCTCTCCCCCCCTCTCTATCTCTCTCTCTCTCTCTCTCTCTCTCTCTCTCTCTCTCTCTCTCTCTCTCTCTCTCTCTCTCTCTCTCTCTCTCTCACCTTTTCTCTCTTAAATTATCTATCTATCTGTGTTTCCTTTTTTTTCATCTTTTTTATCTATCCATGATATCATCCTACCTAGTACTCTCTCTCTCTCTCTCTCTCTCTCTCTCTCTCTCTCTCTCTCTCTCTCTCTCTCTCTCTCACCTTTTCTCTCTTAAATTATCTATCTGTCTGTGTTTCCTTTTTTTTTTTATCTTTTTTATCTATCCATGATATCATCCTACCTAGTACTCTCTCTCTCTCTCTCTCTCTCTCTCTCTCTCTCTCTCTCTCTCTCTCTCTCTCTCTCTCTCTCTCTCTCTCTCTCTCTCTCTCTCTCTCTCTCTCTCTCTCTCTCTCTCTCTCTCTCTTGTCTTTACATCTCAACCATCTCAGTCTGTCTGTGTCTCTTTGTCTAACGATTTAAATCATGTCTTTTCTCCCAACCTCCCTCCCTCTATTCCTGTTACTCTTCTCAGCCACCTTTTTTCCATGTCTAGTGGGGCTGGTGAGTAGAAGTAGATATGAAGATGTAGAACAGAGGAAAGAAAGACGGAGAGGATGCATAGACCTTTAAAAAACTCTCATGATTATCTAAACTAGCTACCCCTCCTATGGCTTGTTTCTACACCTCTATGAAGAGACCAAGTTTTTACTTCACCCATGCATATCATAAAATGTCATGTATATGTTATTAGCCTCACCATCTTTATGTTTGTGCGACGCAAACAGTAACAGCCACAGGAAACAATAAGTCATGAACATAACGATGATGAGGCTAGAGACAGATTTATGATATATGATATGCATGAGTGAAAAAAAAAATTATTTGCTAGATTTTTCCCTCTTTACTCTCTTCCTCTCATTCGTCGCATATATATTTTAAATGGCATGAATCAAAAATAATCATTATTGCGCAAATATTTGTCTAGTTCCTATAACGCTAATCTGTTGCACAAAATAATGTGATAAAGCATGTGTGTTGCTACGCTGTCAAAACAGGGGTATGGGGAATGAATCGTGACTGCATACTAGCGAGTCATGGTCTGAGAGTTAAAGAGTTCCAAGTCCTTGAAAACAATGGAATGAAAAATAATATGTACTCCTAGCCAACGCTATATCCTTAAATATGTTTTTGAAACCATTACAGAGCTTTAATAGCTCAGCTAATCAAGTCACTTCCTGGTGTTTTCAGTTGTGATAAGCTTAGCATCTTGAAGAACCAGGGCAACAACTGTCATATACTGCATTTAGGATAAGTTCAGAAACATCCTTTAATCTCTATACACACTGGCGTCGTCTGGCCTGGGGCTTGGGACTCCAGCCCCACCCTGTTGTTTGGACACAACCGTTGTTTCGTTTCAATTTCATGCACTTACTTTTCAAATAGCAGATATATTAGAATAGTAACCATCATCACCAAAAAAAGATTGCGGGCTATATCTATGTCTTCATTGTTCTCATGTGTGGTTTATAGGTCTAAACAACAAGATATCCCCAGCAATCTTTTGACGCGATATAAAAGCGCCAATTTACAAATCTTGCTCTTGTAAAATAATTGGTCGGAAATATTTTACTAAACTTACTGTAACTACAAGCTCTCGTTATAACAAGCATGACACTCCTGTAAGCAAGTAAGAAGGTTTTTCATTGGTCTGTAAAATTTTCTGTTCTCACAGATACAATTAACGTTGTTGCTTGACTTAAACTGTGCCTCGTCGGGAAGAATGCTTGAGGCCGGGCGCAATTTCAGTGTAATTTTACACCGCGTTGGGGCTTAAGGCCTAAATGTTGACGGCCTTGCCTTTCGGCTCGATACAGTGACCTAGATAAGTTTCCATTGTGAGGATCGTCTCTGTGACGCATTGTTTTGCCAGACTGACAGAGTGATCCAGATGTTATACATGTTTACAATTCACTTGATAATTAAAGCATCTATGAAACTAAGCTACATTTAAAATGTTATGAAAATATAATTCTATGTTTTTATACATGATGACACAATGAATAGAGTTAACTATTTACTTCACAATCGCTTCAGTTCTCTGCCTTATGACGTTAAGCTTTTGGACACATGTAAACAATTACTGATGTTACATAACAAGTAAAATGGATCAATAAAGTTAGTCTTATTTATTGTTCACCCCCACTAAACTCCCAATCGTCGCGACGTCACAGTGTATACACGCTGTATATAGATTATATTTGGAACGTTTTTAAACTGTAAAACAAGCAAAACATCTCTCCGTGTTGAATATCACGACAGTTTCATGTTTCGTTAGATGCACTTGTCTTGGCTCTTATTCAAACCATTTCTCGCATCGCAATCTTTGCGACCTGGGGCTGTTTGACCTTTTGGGCACAAACCCGCTTCAGTGGAGCTATCATCATCATCGCAATCTTTGCGACCTGGGGCTGTTTGACCTTTTGGGCACAAACCCGCTTCGGTGGAGCTACGGAGCTTTGTTCCGAACAGCTTTTTGAGCAATTTCGAAATTTTTGTTTTTAAATTCAACACTTCTAGGTACTATTCTACATTAAATTCATTTTCCCTCTGGACCAAATTAATAGAATAAAATTAAGAAAATGTAAAAGAATGAACAGGAAAAATACTCTGCTCACATATTGCACTATTAAGGAGGTGGGGAGGGGGAGCTAGTAAATGTTGTTTACTCTGATTTAATTCGTCATAACTGCCATCTGCATTTATTATTGTAGAGTAAGTCTAAAATGGGATGATATATTTTCCTTTCCCATGAGTCTACATTGGTTATCTCGAACAATAGTCTTTGTTACCCTGTGAAATTCCACTGCCCAAATTTCGTACTTGTAATCAACATTTGCTAATAAATTATGACGGTTCATGAAACAACCTACGCTTGTTACTATAGAGCCTCGCTGCTGGACATTCAGAGCAGCTCTTCTTCCACTTTGGCGGCAGTTCACCCGAACTCGGTTTGGAGTCTGCTTTTAATATCAATGTTGCCGTACATCTTTTTAATGATCAATTGGGGTTCCTTCTTTTCTCGATCATCAATCATTCTTTCCTCTTTAATAGGCTTTCATCGGCCAATCATTGCATGTTAAAAAAACTGATGCTTCCCATTTCTCGACAAGTTACTGGTAAACTTCTCGGAGGCTTTGCTAGCTCTATCCTACTAGCCTATCAATCGAAAACTGGTTGGTCTACAATGTATAATTGACGAGTAGAAAACAGTTTTGATTTCTGATAGATTCTAACAAATCTCTCTATCTTTGATTGGGTTATCTTTTTGTGAAACTGCAATTTTTCGTGCTAAAAAAAAAAAACACTATCAACAACTACAACAAAACGCTATATTCCTCAGTCAATCAAGAAAACAATTAACAATTTTGCCAAAAAATTCATACAAACATTCCTTTGCGACGTAACCAGCTTGATGAAAAAAAAATTGAAAGAACACATAATTTTCATATATGTACTCAAATTGTTTTAGGGTTTTTTTTTAATCTTGTTGTTTGTTGTTTTTTAAAACTAAAGGACTATTGCATTGAATGCCATGTGCCCAAGAATCTGGTGTGCTCAGAGACAACCACTGTCCGGGCCATTGACCAGAACCAGCTGTGGGATTAGTCAAACCAAGGAGAGGAGCCAGAGAGTCGGAAGGGGAGTGAACACAGTAGGTGTAAGCAGTGACGGGAATGACGATAACATTGACAATGCGGTCAAGAGTCTTATGGAAATGATGTTTAAAATAAATATCAATAATATTCATTACAGAGACGATAAGAAGTCGATAAAGCTTTCATTAGGGTGAACTTTCTTAACATTTTTTCTCTCTTGATCTTCCTTTTCTCATTTCCTTTTCATCTGTTCATCTTCTTCTTTTTATTTGTTCCTTGATCTCATCTTTCTATTTCTTTTCATCATTTCTTCTTTGGGATTATAAGTTGTTTTTTCTTTTTCGTATAATAATTTTTTATTCCATCTAAGACTATGGAAAAGCTCTGGCAGTGTTTAACCAGTTAGTAATACTTTCATCTTCTTCTTCTTCTATAGTTTCCCAATTTTGTTTTAATATCTTTCTAACCCCACTGCATTATGTTTCTCTAACTTCTTTTTCGCGACCCTCTCTCTCTCTCTCTCTCTCTCTCTCTCTCTCTCTCTCTCTCTCTCTCTCTCTCTCTCTCTCTCTCTCTCTCTCTCTCTCTCTCTCTCTCTCTCTCTCTCTCTCTCTCTCTCTCTCTCTCTCTCTCTCTCTCTCTCTCTCCCTCTCCCTCCCTCTCTCTCTCTGTCTCTCTCTCTGTCTCTCTCTCTGTCTCTCTGTCTCTCTCTCTCTCTCTATCTCTCTCTCTCTCTCTTTCTCTCTTTTTTTCTCCCTCTCTCGTTTTCTGTCTGTCTATTTTGCTTATTCTCTCCGTTATTTTTTTTATTTAATTGTAATAGTTAATTTTTCCTCTGAAATCCAACCCCCTACTCTCATCATCACCGTCACCCTTCCCAGTCCTACCCTCTTATTCAGTTAGAGAATATCTGTTATTTGAGTAGACACCTTGGTAGCTTGATTACTTTAGTGGGGGATAAAATATGATACTTTCATAAATAACTTGATCTTCTTTGCAAACAAAATTGAAACATAGAGCTTACTGCATCATTTAAAAAAAAATATTGTGTTTGTATGTGGTCTCAGTTCAGTTGTGAGAAAGTTCCACTGGTTTTCGTACTTTTACTTTCCCTCAAAGCCAAACACTGGAGTGGGGCATCTTTGTAAAATAATATCGAGTATCAATGTAAATAAACTGCACGTAATAAAGGTATTTTACTTTAGTACAATTCCACGGTGATGATCGATAATTGAAAGTTGCTAACATGTTAGTGTTTTGCCGTATTTCCATAATCAAACCCTTCCGTCCGAGGTGGTAAAAAACCATCATCTCAATAGCAGAAGTGGTGTGAGGTTACTAACAGGTATTCGCCATTATCGCAGTCTTGTTAGGGCTGGGCAATGAAGCTGAAGCTATTGCTGAAACTCGGTTTGTGGCCATTAAAGCATATCAGATAACCGTTATATAATTTTTTTGGGGTGAAACAGGCGCCATGAATCTTCCAGGTTTCAAATACCAAGTGACCGAGGTGATCCATAATCTTTTTCATAAAGGCTTTTGTGTTTTGCTTTATGTTGCGAACTTTGCAACTGGGTTAAAGAGTATCAATAGATCCAAGCATTACTGGTTCAAAAACGTATTTGGACGCCGTCGAAAATTTCATATAATATATATAAACCCTGAACCCTGTGGATTAAGATACTTTATTGCAATCATTGATTTCAGTACATGATGGCTACAAGCAAAAAGTTCTCAGTCTGAGTATTAGAACTGCACAATACGCTCAAGTCGTTACTGGTCTTGTTTGGGCCATAATGGAAATATTATCACCCTGTGGTTCACAGTACACCTTTTTTTGTGTACACTGGAAAATGTATGCATAATTATGACTACATCTTGCAATGTGATTTTCACCACGAGTCAATAGAATAGTTGAGTGGTTTCACTTTATCACAACTGATGGTTGGCTTTTCTGCTCCTTGGGCTTAGAAACATAAAAAAGACTTCTAGTACTGTCCATCGGCAGAATTAGTCAACAGTAAACCTTGATCATATCCGACCAACTTGTACATTCTAAATATTCATCTTGGTGGACATTTATTATTAATCGCTACACAAGTGTTTTGATTTTCATCTCATTTTCATTGATTTTCATGGATAATAATAAGTGATCTAGACTTTTTTTTAAATTTATCTTAGCTCCCTTAATCTTAAAGCTGAGCACTTTTCTGATTTTTTACTTCCTAAACAAGAGTTATATAT
>JAWDGP010001055.1:10000-32431 GCA_033675545.1 Elysia crispata | reverse complement strand
CTCTGACTTTCATCAAGAACAAAACTTTCCTGTCAATAGCTTCTGTTCGGCCGTGGTAATAAAAGGGGGAAAAAATACTTTTTTGAACGTTATAAGCAATTAAATTCTTATATCATGGGTTCTTTAAGTTAATACACTTGAATGTTACTAATCTCGTTATTGAGTTCAAGAAAGAACTCCCAGTATGGAACCTAATCATATTCTCTTTTTTTCCCCCTTTATTTTCTAAGTATTTGATTCTAAAGGCTGTATTTAAAAAAGTAAAACAACATTTTGGTATAGGCAATGATGCATATTAATATTGCTAAATATTGATTAATCTCGGCTGTATTTCTTACAACCGATTTCGTAGCAAATATTTTCTTTTATGTCAGGACTTAATAAATTTATTTCACATTTTTCTTCGAAAAAGAAATTGAAAGAAATTTAAAGCGAGAAAATAAAAAGAAGGACATCTACCTGCCTTCAATGGATGGATCAGATTTGTTTAAAGATATCAAATATCATAACCCGATCAGAATGTTATAAAACATGGACTAAAAACACAGAAAAGGAATAGAGTCTTTAGTCTCTCTGTGTCTCTTTTTTCTCTTTTTCTGTCTCTTAATACTGTTATTTAATATTTTTTTTCCTAATTTCAAGCAATTTAAGAAACACAAATTCTTTTTTCAACAGAACTGTCGCTTCTAAGAAACAAAAATTATTTACTTGAAGGTTTAAAAATCAAAGAATAAAAAGTGTCGTCAAAGCTTTATGAAAGCTAAAATTTTAGAATTCACAAAAATTCGGACAAAAAAGTCAGTTCTTTGCGAAATAGAAATGAACAATTACCCCAGTGGCCAATCTTTTGTTGTGGATAAACTAAAGCCACATGCTGTGGGGAGAAAGGAGTACTATGTAGATCACCTTGTCTCGGCTCTGTAGGAAACTCTGGCTTTGAAGGGTGAGAACGGGGCTTCATGTTTTCAACCCCGACGATAAGAAGCGTAGTACCATGTTGAATAACAGATAAACTATATGAGACAAACAACCTTTCAAAGAATAAAATAGTCATGCTCTTCCATGTATCAAGCTAACTCGCTGGCTTCTTTAAGTTTCGATTCTATTCTATGAAATAAGTTAAAGTGTGCGGTTTTCAGTTTTAAATAAATTATTTTCTGTGGTTCAAATCTCTTTGCTAGGAAGTTGACATATAGCAAACCCAAACTCCTGTCAAGGAGCGTTGATTTTCAGGGCATACAATTTAAAAAGTTGATTATAAGTGGTTGTTACCCAACTTTATCAAGTACACAGTACACCCGCTTGGAGTGGTGTTATGTACTTAATAACTATCTTGTGAAGGAGCATTGATTCATACAAAACATGAAATGACTGAAATAATGTTAGTATGTATGAAAATAATATACTGGTAACAAAAATCAAGGTGATAGAATGGACAGGAGGGTGCTGTAAGTACAAAATGACTCGCGAATAAACTTTACATATTAGCATTGAGCAAATCGTTGAGTGTTAAAATTGTGTTAAAATTGTGCCTTGGTCCATTTTAAATCCCTGATGAACTATCTACGTTCAACTTCTGGATGATGCTTTGAGCCCAGCTTTCTTCACGCCAGATCTGATTGTTATTGTTACGTGACTCGCCACTGTGAGATCTTCAACGCGCCTGGTCACGGCAGATTACTGGATTTACTGGCGCAATATCAGCCCGGATGTCACCAGGGTTTCACTCTCTTCGGTCGTGTGTCCAGGACAGGTGAAACAGATCCCATGTCTTTCTTGTATATATAACCTACTAGAACTGGGATAAGAGAATACAGTATACTATACTCGACCAGATGACTTCCTTTGAAGAATTTTGTGGAGGACCTTTCTGGGTGAGATACTTTTTTGTTTTCTCTTTTTTCCCACTTTCTGGGTCAATTCCATCTTGAATTATTAAAAGTTGTGTTAAAACACAATTATCTGTCCGTAAAAAAATTATTTTCACACACATGTTTCACGTGGAAATGATACAATGTTAAAGATTCTCATATTTCCCATCCACTAATGATATTCGTGTCTCTTATTTCGACGGTTGAACTCTAACATTTTGTCCGTATGTGTTCATCATCAGCAGCGAAACAGAAAGACAAGCCTTTCGTACTTAAATGTTGTTATGTTCTATAACTCGTTCAGTACAGGTAAATCCATAAGTACTCTTTTAAAATAATATATAAAAAAAAAAATTCACAATTTCCATCAGCCGTGATTGTTATCGTTTCTCTTGCTTGTAACAAGATTCAGAACTAAACACTTGAAGAAATTAGATTTATTTACTGAAGTTCAAGAAAAGAGGAAGGTTTGGATTCTTTTTTTACTCATGTACCTTTCTCCGCTTTTGAATTTACCCTTCCATATTCTTTCTCTCTGTCTCTGTCTCTGTCTCTGTCTCTCTCTGTCTCTCTCTGTCTCTCTCTGTCTCTCTCTCTCTCTCTCTCTCTCTCTCTCTCTCTCTCTATTCCACTCTCTATCATTATATCATCTCTCTTCTCTCTCCATCTCTGTGTACCTCTCTGATTGTCTGTCTTTCTCCCTGTTTATAGCCCCCCCCCCCTCTCTCTCTCTCTCTCTCTCTCTCTCTCCCTCTCGATCTCAATCATTCGCTCCATCTCTATCTACCTGTGTACCAACGATTATCTCTCTTTCATTTTTTACCTCTTTCAACTCCCCCCCCCTCTCTCTCTCTCTCTCTCTCTCTCTCTCTCTCTCTCTCTCTCTCTCTCTCTCTCTCTCTCTCTCTCTCTTTCTCTCTGTCTCACTTTTGCGTCTATCATGCGCCTAAATTTTATCTTTAATTTTTCTTCTTAATAATTATTTTCACATGCCCCTCTTTCTTTCTAGTTACTTCTATCATTACATTTCCCAGGTCTTTTTTCTTCCTGTTCTTTTCAATTTTCCGTTATCAATCACACATATATCAATGCATCTACTTTTCAGATACATTCAATGGGAGGAGGATTAAAATTTAGATATCCTTTTCTTCTTCTTCTTTTTTTTTTTTTTTTTAGTGAATATGACAATTATTCAAATCTTTTAATAAAAACTTCTTGTTTCCCTGAATTCTTCAAAGCTTAGTCTCCAAATAAAAGGACAAAAATTGCGTCACTTGATAAGAAATGTCGAAATTTATTATCTTTAAAAAGGATGTATTTAAGATTTACGTCCACTTTGAGACTTTAAACTAACTTTTAAGCCTCCCATGATTTCTGTTATTCGTGTATGAAATTTATAATCCATGTTTTGCCTTTTAGGGCATTTTAAACTTAGTAATGATTAGACCGAAACATAGATTTGTTCTTTTTCTGGTAGCTTAAGTCAATTTTTACAGCTTGGCAAGAGTTGCATTTTGTTACATGAGCTGTTTACAGATTTATGTGCCGAATCTAATTCTTCAAAACGATATTATTATTTTATGACCTAGATTCAAACCAGAATGTGGTTTTAACTTTTTTCTCGAGACTCATCATGTTTTTTCTGTTCAAATATATGCATTTTTCTTTTTGTATTCTAAATTCCTGCTAACCCAATTCCATATCAAATGCCCATACATACCGTAAGTAACTTCATTATGTTTCACCTCAGCTTCTAGTTTTTACGCTACATTCTTTTGTTCTGATATGGAGCATTATTTTCTTCTTTGAAAAAGCTCAAAGCTCATTCTTTAACTTTTACGCTTATCCCACCATCTTACTTCTGTTTTATCTATCGACTTACAATCTTTGACCATTTATGCTAAAAAAAAATATAGTGGAAGATCCCTTTTCTTCTATATGTCATGTTATCACGTACCATTACCTAACTTTAATTACAAAATATTGACAAATTCCTCTCTCTCTCTCTCTCTCTCTCTCTCTCTCTCTCTCTCTCATTCTTGCCTGTTTTTTTCTTAATTCCTGTCTGTTTGTTTGTCCCCCCCCCCCCCGCCATCTCTCTCTCTCTCTCTCTCTCTCTCTCTCTCTCTCTCTCTCTCTCTCTCTCTCTTTCTCTGTATATATATATATATATATATATCCTCGTGCTCCGCTGTCTCTCTCTCTCTCTCTCTCTCTCTCTCTCTCTCTCTCTCTCTCTCTCTGTATATCTTATAATTTACCCTATCCCTCCCACCCTATCCCGCCCAGAACTCGAGCCTCCTGTCAGAATCCAACTGGCCCCAGTTCACGCCATGTTTCCATCATACCTTCCTGGCGTGGACACCTGTAGCTCTCGCCATCGTCTTCGGATCCTGCAAAGCCTGGCTACTTCAACACGACAAGCGGAAAAACCCGCTCCCAATTACACGTCTGCATGCAGCGAAAATCGTAAGACAGTGACGATTTCTAGCTTTCCTAGTATTCGAAAACGCCAATTGGGCACTTGCCTAATTTAAAGATCTCTCTAGTAATGCTATTCATACGGACATTATTATGCACTGTCTACAATGACGTGAAGTAATCTCTCTAGTAATGCTATTCATACGGACATTATTATGCACTGTCTACAATGACGTGAAGTAATCTCTCTAGTAATGCTATTCATACGGACATTATTATGCACTGTCTACAATGACGTGAAGTAATCTCTCTAGTAACGCTATTCATACGGACATTATTATGCACTGTCTACAATGACGTGAAGTAATCTCTCTAGTAACGCTATTCATACGGACATTATTATGCACTGTCTACAATGACGTGAAGTAATCTCTCTAGTAACGCTATTCATACGGACATTATTATGGACTGTCTACAATGACGTGAAGTAATCTCTCTAGTAACGCTATTCATACGGACATTATTATGCACTGTCTACAATGACGTGAAGTAATCTCTCTAGTAACGCTATTCATACGGACATTATTATGCACTGTCTACAATGACGTGAAGTAATCTCTCTAGTAACGCTATTCATACGGACATTATTATGCACTGTCTACAATGACGTGAAGTAAGATGTTGTAAACGGTTAAAATAATCTAACAGTGGGTTTAAGGTTTAGCACTTCCCACTTCACATTTCAAAATCAATTTTAACAAAAGACCTGAAAACCTGATCCCTTTCCAATGGAAAAAGAGTATGCTGGTATTCTAGGACATTTTTGTAGGATCAACATCGATTAGTCCAATTCTTTCCTGTTATTTCCATTTCGCACCAAGATACAGAATCTACATCTCAGTTTAAATTTAGTACTAAGGTGCTTCACCGCATCGTGACAAAGAGAGTCAAGTTACAGGCAAATGTGCATAGAAGAAGGCGACAGAAAAATGTCATTGGATGAAATTAAGAGGCTTGTTCGGTTAATAGATTTGAAAGAAGAGTGCGAACCAGTGCGCCTCTTGGCAATAATTTAAAGGATCTATGAACAGATTTGGATTGAGAACAAACAGCAGCCTTGCGAGTTAATGGTGAAATCATGTCATTGAAAACAATAAAGCGTGGTGTCAGCCAAGAATGTGTGCTTTCCGCAGACCTTTTGTCTCCCTCCGGTAAAATGATTATGGGAAACCTAGAAGGATACCCAGGAATTAAAGTAGAAGGTAGAACGTTAACAACTTGAAATACGTTGATGACACTGTTTTAATTGAAGAAAGTAAAGATGACTAGCAACAGTTATTTAACATCGTTGAAGAAAAGGCAGAAAGAAGAAGTTGGAATTGAATAGCAAAAAGACAGAAATCATGGTCGTCAGTCGAAACAAAGAGAGTCAACAGATCAACATCTTTGTGAAGGGGAATAATCACAAGCAAAGGGATCATTTCAGATACTTGGGTACTTTCATATCAAGCGATGGACGTAACAACACGGAAATTACAACTTTAATATCAAGCGATGGACGTAACAACACGGAAATTACAACTTTCATATCAAGCAATGGACGTAACAACACGGAAGTTACAACTTTAATATGAAGCGATGGACGTAACAACACGGAAATTACAACTTTAATATCAAGCGATGGACGTAACAACACGGAAATTACAACTTTAATATCAAGCGATGTTCGTAACAACACGGAAATTACAACTTTCATATCAAGCGATGGACGTAACAACACGGAAATTACAACTTTAATATCAAGCGATGGACGTAACAACACGGAAATTACAACTTTAATATCAAGCGATGGACGTAACAACACGGAAATTACAACTTTAATATCAAGCGATGGACGTAACAACACGGAAATTACAACTTTAATATCAAGCGATGGACGTAACAACACGGAAATTACAACTTTAATATCAAGCGATGGACGTAACAACACGGAAATTACAACTTTAAAATCAAGCGATGGACGTAACAACACGGAAATTACAACTTTAAAATCAAGCGATGGACGTAACAACACGGAAATTACAACTTTAATATCAAGCGATGGACGTAACAACACGGAAATTACAACTTTAATATCAAGCGATGGACGTAACAACACGGAAATTACAACTTTAATATCAAGCGATGGACGTAACAACACGGAAATTACAACTTTAATATCAAGCGATGGACGTAACAACACGGAAATTACATCTTTAACATCAATTGATGGACGTAACAACACGGAAATTACAACTTTAATATCAAGCGATGGACGTAACAACACGGAAATTACAACTTTAATATCAAGCGATGGACGTAACAACACGGAAATTACAACTTTAATATCAAGTGATGGACGTAACAACACGGAAATTACAACTTTAATATCAAGCGATGGACGTAACAACACGGAAATTACAACTTTAATATCAAGCGATGGACGTAACAACACGGAAATTACAACTTTCATATCAAGCGATGGACGTAACAACACGGAAATTACAACTTTAATATCAAGCGATGGACGTAACAACACGGAAATTACAACTTTAATATCAAGCGATGGACGTAACAACACGGAAATTACAACTTTAATATCAAGCGATGGACGTAACAACACGGAAATTACAACTTTAATATCAAGCGATGGACGTAACAACACGGAAATTACAACTTTAATATCAAGCGATGGACGTAACAACACGGAAATTACAACTTTCATATCAAGTGATGGACGTAACAACACGGAAATTACAACTTTAATATCAAGCGATGGACGTAACAACACGGAAATTACAACTTTAATATCAAGCGATGGACGTAACAACACGGAAATTACAACTTTAATATCAAGCGATGGACGTAACAACACGGAAATTACAACTTTAATATCAAGTGATGGACGTAACAACACGGAAATTACAACTTTAATATCAAGCGATGGACGTAACAACACGGAAATTACAACTTTAATATCAATTGATGGACGTAACAACACGGAAATTACAACTTTAATATCAAGCGATGGACGTAACAACACGGAAATTACAACTTTAATATCAAGTGATGGACGTAACAACACGGAAATTACAACTTTAATATCAAGCGATGGACGTAACAACACGGAAATTACAACTTTAATATCAAGCGATGGACGTAACAACACGGAAATTACAACTTTAATATCAAGCGATGGACGTAACAACACGGAAATTACAACTTTAATATCAAGCGATGGACGTAACAACACGGAAATTACAACATTAATATCAAGCGATGGACGTAACAACACGGAAATTACAACTTTAATATCAAGCGATGGACGTAACAACACGGAAATTACAACTTTCATATCAAGTGATGGACGTAACAACACGGAAATTACAACTTTAATATCAAGCGATGGACGTAACAACACGGAAATTACAACTTTAATATCAAGCGATGGACGTAACAACACGGAAATTACAACTTTAATATCAAGCGATGGACGTAACAACACGGAAATTACAACTTTAATATCAAGTGATGGACGTAACAACACGGAAATTACAACTTTAATATCAAGCGATGGACGTAACAACACGGAAATTACAACTTTAATATCAAGTGATGGACGTAACAACACGGAAATTACAACTTTAATATCAAGCGATGGACGTAACAACACGGAAATTACAACTTTAATATCAAGTGATGGACGTAACAACACGGAAATTACAACTTTAATATCAAGCGATGGACGTAACAACACGGAAATTACAACTTTCATATCAAGCGATGGACGTAACAACACGGAAATTACAACTTTAATATCAAGCGATGGACGTAACAACACGGAAATTACAACTTTAATATCAAGCGATGGACGTAACAACACAGAAATTACAACTTTAATATCAAGCGATGGACGTAACAACACGGAAATTACAACTTTAATATCAAGTTATGGACGTAACAACACGGAAATTACAACTTTAATATCAAGCGATGGACGTAACAACACGGAAATTACAACTTTAATATCAAGCGATGGACGTAACAACACGGAAATTACAACTTTAATATCAAGCGATGGACGTAACAACACGGAAATTACAACTTTAATATCAAGCGATGGACGTAACAACGCGGAAGTTACAACTTTAATATCAAGCGATGGACGTAACAACACGGAAATTACAACTTTAATATCAAGCGATGGACGTAACAACACGGAAATTACATCTTTAACATCAAGCGATGGACGTAACAACACGGAAATTACAACTTTAATATCAAGCGATGGACGTAAGAACACGGAAATTACATCTTTAACATCAAGCGATGGACGTAACAACACGGAAATTACAACTTTAATATCAAGCGATGGACGTAACAACACGGAAATTACATCTTTAACATCAAGCGATGGACGTAACAACACGGAAATTACAACTTTAATATCAAGCGATGGACGTAACAACATGGAAATTACATCTTTAACATCAAGCGATGGACGTAACAACACGGAAATTACAACTTTAATATAAAGCGATGGACGTAACAACACGGAAATTACATCTTTAACATCAAGCGATGGACGTAACAACACGGAAATTACAACTTTAATATCAAGTGATGGACGTAACAACACGGAAATTACAACTTTAATATCAAGCGATGGACGTAACAACACGGAAATTACATCGAGAGTAGCGCGAACAAAGAAGCGTTTTCAGAACAAGAAATCAAGAACAACATCTCGATTCACACAACAAGAACAGCCCTTGAGAGCTATATTGAACCCATTCTGGTGTTTGGATGCGAGGTCTGAACAATTTCAAAACAGTCACAAAAGAAATTGGAGGCAACAGAAGTGTGTTTATTACAGAGAAAGCTACGAATCTTATAGACTGCAAGAAATCAAACAATGCAGTATTACGAGAAGCTGACAAAACAAGATCAGTCTTAAATAGAATACGCAACACGAGGCAACCTATTTTGTCCATGTGATGAGAAGAGAGAAACTAGAACATCTCGTGACAACTGGAATGATCGACGGAAAACGCAGCAGGGGAAAAAAGGCGTTATAAGATGTTTGATGGACTGACAAAGTGACTCACAGTAGGAAGCGTGGCAGAAACACTGAAAGCGACGAGGGATAGAGATACGTGGAAGGCCATGATCGTCTGCGCTGAAGAGCACGGCACCTGATTGATTGATTGATGAGCAGATATTAAACTTTAACAAGATGTACTTAATCGTTTTCTTCGAGCTTTTATGACTCTTCAAGGAGCACTCGTAGATTTTATGAATGCTTTAATGTACAAAGCCTTTCTAACGCCTGTTGTTTCAGTCTAAAGGAACATTTTATATTTTCGGATAATACAAGACATTTTGCAAGTGCTGGCTATTTTACACCGTTAGTAAAGGGGATAGTTTAGGTCATGGCTTTTGCGCTAATCCTCTTTTGTGCCTTTTACGGATATAACAGTTTTCTAGTTAAGGAAAATAAGATTTCTAGGCAATGATTTTGTAAGGCCTGTTTGAATTCTTTTTTATTAATCCAACTTTACTCTTTTCCATGTTTCTCCCTTTCTCTGCCCCTCCCTCCCTCTCTATCCACCTTTCTCTCTCTTTCTGTGTCTGTCTATCTTTCTGTCTCTGTCTCTGTCTCTTTGTCTGTCTCTCTTTCCGTCTCTGCCTCTGTCTGTCTGTCTGTCTGTCTGTCTGTCTGTCTGTCTGTCTGTCTGTCTCTCTCTCTCTCTCTCTCTCTCTCTCTCTCTCTCTCTCTCCCTCCCTCCCTCTCTCTCTCTTTCTGTGTCTGTCTATCTTTCTGTCGCTGTCTCTGTCTCTGTCTCTGTCTCTCTCTCCGTGTCTGTCTCTGTCTCTGTCTCTCTCTCCGTCTCTGTCTCTGTCTCTGTCTCTCTGTCTCTCTGTTTCTCTGTCTCTCTGTCTCTCTCTGTCTCTCTCTCTCTCTCTCTCTCTCTCTCTCTCTCTCTCTCTCCAGATGTGTCACCTCACTATCATCATCCTGACCTTCGTAGCCTTGCTTCAGAAAATCAGTCATCAGGCAGAAGGGGACACAATCCCTGGAGCAGCTTTCCTGGCCGATGTATTACACCTGATAACATTTGTGAGTAGCAATCATTTAATCTGTTAATTTTGCTTTATTTTTTACATTGTCTTGTGAATTTGTCAAGTTTTCAATTTGTACAGCTGTCGAGTAACTCTAGATAGCAGCAAAAAGTAGAAAATAGCAACAAAAAAAGATCGTAACTTGTTTACTGGGGCTGTCATAGGTCGCTTACTTCAAATATGATGATAAGATCATATAATGTTGATTGCATAAATATATTAAAAAGAAGGTACGGCTAGAGATAGTGCGAAAGTCTTTGTTTTTAGATTTGTGTTTGTTGGAAATTCCCAATGTCATGAGGAAGTAAACTGGACGAGAGGTCGCATGGCAGTATCTCTGAGAAATGTCTCAGTATGTTACAAAGTTGGAGATCTGGTATCACCTGTCTCAAGCTGAATATGGAACTGACCAGAAATCAAATCATTGTGCCAGGGTTATCTCGGCTCGTGCCTTTAAACCTTAGTTGTCAAATATGGAGGACCACTCCACATAACACTCTGCTGATTATTGACATCATAGGCTGGACCTCTTACACGGAAATCTGGGTAATTTCACCAGTTATCTTACAAGATACACATTTAAATGCCAGGACTTTATAATGTAACAAAGTTTCAAGTCGCAAATTTCCCAATCTGTTTGAATACAACTAGTCTCTCTCTCTCTCCCCTCCCCACCCAACTTCCTTTTCCTGCAGGCCGGAATATCAGGACTCAGCCAGCTGGAGCGGGTGCGGGGCGTGATAGCGTCAGATGTTCAACTTCTGTTCTGGTTCTTCTCGACCGTTTGCTCCATCATACCGGCCTACAGTGTGGTGGAGCTGGAGGTGAGCAGTCTTTACCTCTACAAACATCACACCCTCAACATCACTATAGCAACGACAAGAAAACTGTATTCTCTTTTGAAAACTACTAACGGGATTAAATTCTTTAGTAAATGTAGAAATCAGACATTCTTGCAGCAATGTCAAAATTATATTCTCAGAAAATAACGTTACCCTTAAAGTTGCAGTTCACTAAAGAGTCATTTCATGTGCACAAATTTTCAATGAAGTATTTCATTCGTTTTAATCTTTTATGTAACTTAATTTTATGGACAAACGATTCAGGAAAATTCAGTTTATAAATGTCTTAAGCAAATCTATTGACAAAAAAGTTTCATCTCATGGGAAAAAATGTTATATATCAACATAAGTTAATATTGGGTGGTAGCACCAATAACAAAATTAGAAACAGCAGCAAAAGTAGAAGTAGGAGAAACACCAGCAGCAGTATAAGTAAAAATAAAAGCAGTAATAGTAGTAGTAGTAGTAGTAGTAGTAGTAGTAGTAGTAGTAGTAGTAGTAGTAGTAGTAGCAGCAGCAGCAGTAGTAGTAGTAGTAGTAGTAGTAGTAGTAGTAGTAGTAGTAGTAGTAGCAGCAGCAGCAGCAGTAGTAGTAGTAGTAGTAGTAGTAGTAGCAGCAGCAGCAGCAGCAGCAGCAGCAGCAGTAGTAGTAGTAGTAGTAGTAGTAGTAGTAGTAGAAGTAGTAGTAGTAGTAGTAGTAGTAGTAGTAGTAGTAGTAGTAGTAGTAGTAGTAGTAGTAGTAGTAATAGTAGTAGTAGTAGTAGTAGTAGTAGTAGTAGTAGTAGTAGTAGTAGTAGTAGTAGTAGTAGTAATAGTAGTAGTAGTAGTAGTAGTAGTAGTAGTAGTAGTAGTAGTAGTAGTAGTAGTAGTAGTAGTAGTAGTAGTAGTAATAGTAGTAACAGTAGTAGTAGTAGTAGTAGTAGTAGTAGTAGTAGTAGTAGTAGTAGAAGTAGCAGCAGCAGCAGCAGCAGCAGCAGTAGTAGTAGTAGTAGTAGTAGTAGTAGTAGTAGTAGTAGTAGTAGTAGTAGTAGTAGCAGGACCAGTAGCAGCAATAAAGCAGTAGCAAGAACAGTTGCAGTAGTTGCAGTAGTATTTGCTGTTGTTGTTGATGATGTAAGAACTGGTATTGTAGATCTTTAGTTGAACGCTGACTTTGATTCCTCTGAAATATATCCCTAGCCCTAATTAAATTATTTTCTCCTTTTTCCGCAAGTTGTATAAAACAGATCTGATGGATTTCATTGTGTGCTACATGGTATTTTGCCTCAAGTTTCTCTGTTTTTTCTTGAACTGTTTTGCTGAGAATGCTTATGGCTCTTCTTCGAAAAACGGATATACGTCTTTAGAGAAGGCAAGTTTTCTGTAACCATAACGCTTTGCTCTTTATTGATATTGGTTTATATAATATAATTGTTTTAAGGCTAGATATATTGATCCTCTGAGGTGAAAACAGTAACAGCAAAATTTTAATAAAAGCCTGTTTCCTTTTCTCTTGACTTCGAAAAAAAAAGGACTACAAAGCTATGCCCTGGTGTTTTGTTATCTTTTAAATGACCTTTACAGGCGCTTTTGTTTCCTTCGTTTTCTAGTGATACAAAATGAACTTGGATTACTAGCTCACTGTGGGTTATATTGAAATCGCAATTTTTTCAATATTTTATTTAGATGTTTAACCAATCTCTTTTTTTCATTCGTTCTTGCGTTTCCATTAATTTTCATCACAGAATAGCGGAACAACAATAAAAACAACAAACATTTGGCCGATGTTAATGAGGAATCTTTCGTTTTAATAATTATTTTGTTTGTGTCGCAGGCAGAGTGTCCAGTGGCGAAAGCTTCAGCCATGTCAAAACTCTTCTACTGCTGGATGTTCCCGTAAGATTTATGTTTATGTTTTGAAATTTTATGTTTATATTTAGAAGACTTATGTCTATGTTTTGAAGATTTATGTTTATATAATATGTTTATGTTTAGAAGATTTATATTTATGTTTTGAAGATTTGTGTTTATATAATATGTTTATGTTTAGAAGATTTATATTTATGTTTTGAAGATTTGTGTTTATATTTTGAAGATTTATGTTTGTGTTATTAAAGATTTATGTTTGTGTTTTGAAAATTTATGTTTATGTTTTGAAGATTTATCGAAACTACTACTTTTGTCATTTAGTTATGGTTTACTCGTTTTTTATGACTTGTTTTGTTGTATTATGGGATTGGTTCTGATTACCTAAACTTTAGACAGAGTTAAGAAGAAACAGCTTCTTGAGCAAGTTTTTTTTTCTAACTCTGAGAGTTCTACATTTATTTGCTGTGTTGATTTCGTGGACAGTTCTCAAACTCCACCATCAATGATCAAACTCTTCCTCTTTATTTGACATGTTTTTGAACCCGCTTGTCTCAGACTCATGCGAGCCGGCTTTCAGAGAGATATTGAGGAGTCCGACCTCTGGCCTTTAGATCCTGCCCTGGAGACTGACAATCATATACCAGAGTTTAATCGCTTGTGGAAGAAGGAGATGGACAGATGTGCCAAGTTAGTTCTGATTTGTGTTTCCATTTGGTGTATTGTGTTTCAGATTCAGTTGATGGGGAGATGAGAAAAATATATGTATAGAGTTAAAAACAAATGGTACAGAGGAGAAAAAAGGGAAAAGAGCAAGAAAAAGGCATATGAAGGCATAGAGAGAAAGAGAGATAGAGAGAAAAAGAGATAGAAAGAGAGAGAGAAAGAGAGAGTGAGAGAAAGAGAGAGAGAGTGAGAAAAAGAGAGAGAGAAAGAGAGAGAGAGAGAGAGAGAGAGAGAGAGAGAGAGAGAGAGAGAGAGAGAGAGAGAGAGAGAGAGAGTGCAAGAGCACTAATTTTATTCGTAGAAATATGAATACACAAACACATTTCTAGCAAATAAACTTTCAAAGATATTTGTCTTCATAGATAGACCTAGAAACAATAGGAGAAGATAGTTTCGAGCTAGACATATCCGTAACATCAGGAAAAAAATACACAGCAAAATCATCCTCTCTTTGATCAACATTTATTTTTGCACTTTTCTTCAACTCCTAAATTTTTAAGACAAAAACGCATTTACTTGTGTTCGTCTCTTCCATTTCCATCACTTGGCAGAACAAAAGATAACAGACCTCAAGGGGTGGAGTACAACAAACGGAACAGCCGAGTCAGGTCAAGGTCATTGAAGGGAGAACGGAAGCGTCTTCTGGATCTGGACGACAACAGGATTTCAGACTTCAATGAGGTGTGATGGTTTGGGTAGTTGTAGGGTCACTGTCATTACTTTCCTCAACTAATCAAACTTGATGCACAGTTAAGAGAACATAAAGTAAATCTTGTTCTTTCAAGGAAGTTACAAGTCCTATGTGGTGGAAACTATCACCATTGGGAGAATCAATTTATCTTTCTTTTTGTTTTTTTCAATTAATCATTGGGAGAATCAATTTATCTTTCGTTTTGTTTTTTTTTCAATCAATCATTGGGAGAATCAATTTATCTTTCGTTTTGTTGTTATTTTCAATCAGTCATTGGGACAATCAATTTATCTTTCGTTTTGTTTTTTTTCATCAATCATTGGTAGAATCAGTTTATCTTTCGTTTTTTTTTTTTCAATCAATCTTTGGGAGAATCAATTTATCTTTCGTTTTGTTTTTTTTTTCAATCAATCATTGGGAGAATCAATTTATCTTTCGTTTTTTTTTTTCAATCAATCATTGGGAGAATCAATTTATCTTTCGTTTTTTTTTTTTCAATCAATCATTGGGAGAATCAATTTATCTTTCGTTTTGTTTTTTTTTCAATCAATCATTGGGAGAATCAATTTATCTTTCGTTTCGTTTTGTTTTTTTTTTCAATCAATCATTGGGAGAATCAATTTATCTTTCGTTTTGTTTTGTTTTTTCAATCAATCATTGGGAGAATCAATTTATCTTTCGTTTTGTTTTTTTGTTTTTAATCAATCATTATGAGAATAAATTTATCTTTCGTTTTGTTCTTTTTCAATCAATCATTGGGAGAATCAATTTATCTTTCGTTTTTTTTTCAATCAATCATTGGGAGAATCAATTTATCTTTCGTTTTGTTTTGTTTTTTCAATCAATCATTGGGAGAATCAATTTATCTTTCGTTTTGTTTTTTTGTTTTTAATCAATCATTATGAGAATAAATTTATCTTTCGTTTTGTTCTTTTTCAATCAATCATTGGGAGAATCAATTTATCTTTCTTTTTTTTTCAATCAATCATTGGGAGAATCAATTTATCTTTCGTTTTTTTTTTTTAAATCAATCATTGGGAGAATCAATTTATCTTTCGTTTTTTTTTCAATCAATCATTGGGAGAATCAATTTATCTTTCGTTTTTTTTTTTTCAATCAATCATTGGGAGAATCAATTTATCTTTCGTTTAAATTTTTTTTTCAATCAATCATTGGGAGAATCAATTTATCTTTCGTTTTGTTTTTTTTTCAATGAATCATTGAGAGAATCAATTTGTCTTTCGTTTTGTTTTGTTTTTAAACCAGGGACCTCGGTCTGTGTATAACCAATTTCTCGAGCGCACCAACGAGTGTGACGCGAGGAACCACTCGACAGAACCGTCACTGATTGGCGTGCTGTGGACCCAGTTTTGGCCGCAAGTGTTCACCATCACCTGGTCGAAGCTGGTCAGCGACCTGTGTGTCCTGGCTGGACCCGTCCTGCTCAGGTGAGTCAGTCTAAACCGTTCGGCCAAGGAGCTTCAGCCTTTTGGATAGGGAGAGTTTGGAGTAGGTTTATTAACACCGAAGACCAAAGACCAGTTATGTCTTGGTTTATATCTAATTCTGAGAATATTCCTGTAAATATTAATACAGTCTACCTTTGGTCATAGATTCCAAAATTTACTTAGGGTACCTTTGTAAACTTATATTATTCCTTCAATCTCTCTCTCTTTCTCTTTCTCTCTCTCTCTCTCTCTCTCTCTCTCTCTCTCTCTCTCTCTCTCTCTCTCTCTCTTCCTTCTCTGACAGTTCCTCCTTCCTGTGATCTTTTGCTCGTTTTCTTTTTCTATTGCCCTCTTCTTGTCTTTCTCGATCTCCGGTCTCTTGTAACCTTTCTGTTTTTTCCACAGCAGCTGCAGGGAACGCTATCGTCTTCATCTGTACAAATAGAATGTACCGTGAACATATTTATAAGTTTAAAATTGGCATCCCCTCTTTTTTTGGGCATGTTGCCGTAATTTTAGACAAAATGTTATGTTGATATAATAAAGATCACAGTAAGCTCCTTCCAAAGGCGTAATATAAGATATCTCTCTTTTTTCAATTTTTTTTTTACTATTTCTTTCTTTTGGTTTTCTCTGATCATTTAAAAAAAAATAATTTGTGTATTCGAGAATCATTCCGTATTGATACCGTGTCACGTCTCCACAGCGCCCTCATCAGCTACATGAGCACCAGGCAGCCCGGCTCTATCTGGCAAGGGTGCTGCATCGTGGTCCTCATGTGGGCTACTGGCATGTTCCGAGTGGTCATCTTCAACTTCGCTATGGCGCACACCTACAGGCTCGGCATGTCCATGAAATCTGTGCTGATTGCTGCCATCTACAGGAAGGCTAGCTAAATTTGTTTTCATAAGTGCTACCTAGAGAGAGAGAGAGAGAGAGAGAGAGAGAGAGAGAGAGAGAGAGAGAGAGAGAGAGAGAGAGAGAGAGAGAGAGAGACAGACAGACAGACAGACAGACAGACAGACAGACAGACAGACAGACAGACAGACAGACACAGACAGAGATGGAGAGACAGACAGACAGAGACAGAGATGGAGAGACAGACAGACAGAGAGAAAGAGACAGAAAGAGACAGAGAGAGATAGAGAGACAGAGAGAAAGAGAGAGAGACAGAAAGAGATAGAGAGACAGAGAGACAAAGAGAAAGAGAGAGACACACACACAGAAGAAAAGAGAAAGTGGTAAGAAAAAAAAAATACTTCGCAAACATAATAAACCAAATGTGCCATAGATTCCAGATATTTTGCCTACCTTCCTTAAAGTATTCTGCACGAGAAAAATGTCCAAATGATCCTCTCTCTCTCTCTCTCTCTCTCTCTCTCTCTCTCTCTCTCTCTCTCTCTCTCTCTCTCTCTCTCTCTCTCTCTCTCTCTCTCTCTCTCTTCAAACTGGTGAAACAATGCAGGGAGTTTTCGCACGAAAGGAATCCTTCCACATCTGAGTAATCATTGCTTGAAAAAAAAAAAAATGAGATCTAGTTTAAAAAACCTTCAAGAGTAAAACCGTCACCTGTGACGTGATACCATAGACATTCTCTCCGGTTAGAATGGCCCACGGCGGGGGACCAAAAAGTGTGAATCTATTTCAAGAGATGTAGTTCTTGAAATTCAAAGCTAGAATTCTTCTTTGCGACATTATTATACTATGGGGCATATGCCGGGGCAGCTAGAGACAAAACCTTTTGGTAAAAGCTGATTTTTATAGATGAGGGGAAAAGACTTCGCTGATGAATACCCAATATCTTTGTGCAGTGATTGCTTCGCCCTGCAAATCTAGCTCTCCACTATTAGAATCAACATTTAAAATAATTACTTCGTTAAGATAAATGGAGCATATTTTCATTCATTTTCTCTAAGAAAAAAAAAAAACCTTTCTTGATGAAAATCTAAAAACTGAATGGTATATCGTATTTTCCTTCCAACTCTTTCATTATAAAAGTCAACTCTGTGAGTAGAAATGGATAAATTCCAATTTGGATTAATTGTGTCATGGAACACAAAAAAGGAGCAGAAATAGTTAGGGTAATTCTTTTTGTTTGATTACAATGTGTTTCGTTTTGTTTTGGTTTTTTTTCAAATCAAGTAAAATTTCTTTACATGTAATAAATATTTTTCCCTTGTAATTTCAACTTTATGTTGCGCTTTCTATACGAGGGTCAGGTTGGGAAAACTCAAATGATATGATAAGTTTGGATTACAGACCCCGGAAAAAAAATGTTTGTCATTTTACCTGAACTATAATATCCGTAAAAATTCGAAAATTTTATATATGCATATGAGGCAATCCAGCCATAATATTTTAGCCATAAAGGAGTGCAATAAAAAAGCCAAGCTGTAACTTCACGATTTCAAAACCATAATTTTATTTTCAATCCGGAGATATATCAAATATATCACTCGATTGGATTTTTTATGTGATCAATATTCTCTCCCCCAGGCCATGAATATCAGCAACGAGTCTAAAAAAAATTCCAGCGCTGGAGACATCGTGAACCTGATGTCAGTGGATGCTCAGAGAATCCAGGAGTTCGTGATAAAAGTCTCGTTCTGCCACACGACTCCAGTGCTGATTGTTGCCTCAATAGCCTTCATCTACTCGCACATAGGGCCAGCAGCGCTCGTGGGTGAGTCCAGTCGCTCGGAGAAGGGCATGGTGGAGATTAAGCAGAGACCTGAGCAAAGTTTAAAGATGGAATTGTAATGAAAGTTATTGTCGTAGCAGCATACTAGCAACATTAGGGGAAACTAACTGCTCTAATATTATCTGTGTGTAGATGTTTATGTGTGTGTGTGTATATATATATATAAATATATATATATCTATATATAAATATATATATATATATAAAACACAAATAGAAGGAACAGTGTAGTAATAGTAATAGTAATAGTAGTAGTAGTAGTAGTAGTAGTAGTAGTAGTAGTAGTAGTAGTAGTAGTAGTAGTAGTAGTAGTAGTAGTAGTAGTAGTAGTAGTATTAGTAGTAGTAGTAGTAGTAGTAGTAGTAGTAGTAGTAGTAGTAGTAGTAGTAGTAGTAGTAGTAGTAGAAGTATTAATATTAATATTAGTAGTAGTAGTAGTAGTAGTAGTAGTAGTAGTAGTAGTAGTAGTAGTAGTAGTAGTAGTAGTAGTAGTAGTAGTAGTAGTAGTAGTAGTAGTGGTGGTGGTGGTGCCTGTCTAAGTGTCGGACTCTATCTTTCTCTCCCTCCCTCTATACCCCTCTCTCCCTTCCTCTCTTTCTCTCTCTCTCTCTCTCTCTCCCTCTCTCTCTCTCTCTGACCGGTCCAGGTCTCCTGGTGCTCCTGTGCCTGCTCCCTGTGAACGTATGGGTGGCCAGTAGACAGAAGGTCCTCCTCAAGAGGAACCTCCGCCTCAAGGACTCCCGCCTCACCATGATGAATGAGATCCTCAGCGGCATCAAAGTAAGTTGTTTTCTCTTCAGCTTTCTTTTATCACTTAGTTATGGCTTTGTGAAAGTCTCACGTCGGTAATGATTAATAGGTAGCAGATTTCGTACTAATGTTATGTTAAATAGAGGTAGGGGCATTGAGGAATATACGAATCTGGTTTGCGAGAAAAATGTTTGGAACTATTTGTTTTAGTGCCCATCATGCTTCTTCTCAAATAATTTTTAATACAAAACTGTTCAGCAAGTTAAAAAAGAAAAAAAACAACTTATCTTTAAAATTAGCTGTAATTACCGAAATTATTGTGCTGAACCTTTACTTTTCTCCTCGTATTTTTCATGCTTTTCTGAGAATGACCTCGCACAAGTGTCAGCGGCTAAATGCTTATCGCTTTCACTGTTTTCTCAGGCTCTAAAGTTGTATGCCTGGGAGAAATGTTTCCATGACAAGGTACAGGAGACAAGAGCGGCTGAGATCGCAGAGCTGCTCAAGATTGCTACTCTGTTTGTTATAACAGGAGTGTGTTGGACTCTGGCTGGATTTCTGGTAATGTCTTAGATGATTCATCATAAAAAATAACGTCATATACCTATGGATCACATCGGCGGTTTTCTTGTAATGTCGTCATGATATGTCATAAGAAAGTCATACATCCAATAATCACACTGACGGTTTTCTTGTAACGTCGTCGATTATATGTCATAAAAAAACGTCATATTGACCGTTTTATAGTAACCTCTTCGGTGATACATTATAAAAAAACGTCATATTGACCGTTTTATAGTAACCTCTTCGGTGATACATTATAAAAACGTCATATTGACCGTTTTATAGTAACCTCTTTGGTGATACTTTATAAAAAAACGTCATATTGACCGTTTTATAGTAACCTCTTCGGTGATACATTATAAAAACGTCATATTGACCGTTTTATAGTAACCTCTTCGGTGATACATTATAAAAAAACGTCACACACCCAATCATCACACATACCGCGTGTGATATAAAAAATGCTCTTACTCATAATAGCAAAACATCGAATGTACAAAGTAATTTGTCTGCTTGTAAAAATGAACGAGGTGTGAAGCGAAACATTTTATTCTGGTTTTTCAGCTAATTGTAGATTTTATTTATTAACGTAGTAGTAGCAGTGTCAAATTCTTTTGAACCAAAATAACTTATGATAAGTCTTAATCGGAAGTGCACACTTGTTCTTTTGGTAACGGTATACCTTCTCGAAATAAAGAGCAAACTAGCAGTATAATAGCTGCTCTTTATGTATAGGCGAGACTGCTTTCGTTTCCCTGGAGCAATTTCACTTGATAACAAAATAAATGTAAGTCAATTGACGTAATCCCCCTTTTAATACATTCTGCAGTTTTTTCTACAAACTTGCATCTCTCTCTCTCTCTCTCTCTCTCTCTCTCTCTCTCTCTCTCTCTCTCTCTCTCTCTCTCTCTCTCTCTCTCTCTCTCTCTCTCTCTCACACACACACACACAGACTTGTCTACTATTGATTCACTTCACACAAAAGATTCTTCCGCTCTTCACTCCAGGTGACCTTGGCGACCTTTGCGACCTATGTGTTGTCTGACCCCCACAACTACCTTGACCCTGGCACAGCTTTCATCACTCTGGCTATTTTCAACATCCTCAAAACCCCCATGGACTTTATGTCCTCTATGATCTCCTTAGGAACTCAGGTAAGAACTGACAACAGAAAATCATGGGTGGATTCGACCACTGCTCCTCTTAAGTGAAGTGTGACTTTGCCTTAAGTGGATTTTTTGTTGAATCTTGTCTCGATGAGAAAAATAGAAAAAACAAAAGTAAGTGAGAGGATTTCTTCTAGTTTTTTGGGGGGTTTTTTTGCCCTTGGTGATCAAACCTGTTATCGCACAGACTTAGCTCTTATAAAAGAATATTTCATTTGATGCTTAGACGATATCAGTCAGCTGATGAATAAACTGCAAACCTTATACTTGTTATACTTTAATAATTAGCATTCACAAAACAATATATAGAGCTAAAATACTAGAAAGCCATTTGGTTAAACTACAGTTACGAAATAGTTTACTGAATCTCCAGGAACTAGGCTTGTTATATAACGAGTGAAAACCCTGGTTACTTTGTGCTGCTCTTGCTCGTGTTATCTCTCTGTTTCCAGGCATACGTGTCTGCCGGTAGAATCAACAAGTTCCTGTTGCTGGAGGAACTGTCTCCGGATACAGTCATTGTCATGCCAGAATCAGGTGCGTACAGCCGTAACGCTAACCTCGCACAACTGTGAGTAAGAACTGGCTGCCTCTATTGCCACCTGGAGAATTTGCTCGTTGGAGCAACTCTCCAGTCTAGGGTTAAAGCGGGAACTTTGTCGCTGTAGAAGTCACATGGAGCTCCTGGTATTTGTTAAATGGTCTAGATGGGTATCAAAATGGGAACCTTACCTTTTATGTTGTAAGAATTTAGAAAAATCATTTCGCACTGGTGAGAAAGGAGACAGAGAAGTAGCAAATACTATTGTTTGCGCCTACAATGAACTAATTAAATTAAGGTACTTTTTGACAATTTGAAACACACTCCGTAAACAAGTATTTTCAGAGATCTCTTATTTTGCTTGGCTATTCATTCTACTTTATTAGTTTTATGGTTACGCATCTCAGAAATTTTTACCATGAACATCAAATGACATAAAAACCATTATTTTATTTGTACCTTATTTTGCATCAATTTTAAAAATGATTTGTATTAATCTCAATTCAAAAAGAGTTTCGAATATCAATTAAAATGCATTATTCAAACTTCGTCATAATTATAATCGTTCAAATAAGGTAATCCAATAGAGATAAGTAAGAGTGGTTTCCCTTTGATCTGTTCTGTATTCTGGCGCGGGTAGACAACGTTGTGACCTTTGAAGGAGCTGACCTCACGTGGGACGCCACGGGACCGCCCACTTTGAA
>JAWDGP010001055.1:0-5000 GCA_033675545.1 Elysia crispata | reverse complement strand
CAATTATACCTTGTTTAACTGAAATTCAGGCCACCCTAAGGTAGGAACAAGGCAAGTGTTTTATCATAGTCCTGCTTAAAGTCTGCGCAGTGATGTCAAAGTGCTAGACCTAATCTACATTTCACCGAAGATGTATTTTTTTTGTTAATGCTTCACACCATACCGTGGCACTTTGCTCGGAACATACACTTCCATCATGTTGGTGTAGGAAGGAGACATTTAAGTTGAGACACTGTTTTGCCCTCTGGTGAAATTTGCCTTTCTTTGGATTCCCCCCTTTAGTTGCCAACATCAAGGATAGCATGTGGGGTAGAATTGAACTCCTAACCTCAGACGCTGCTACATCGGGTGATGAATCAAGATCACTCAGGCGAAGGTAATCTGCTTGGCCAAACAAAGTCTGCAGGAAATTTAGCAGGAATGAAATAAACTGAAAGAATGTGAGGATAGACTGATACATTTAAAAAATATGCATATTTCACTAACAAAATTGAATGCCGTCCAAAATGATTTTAAGATGTAACAGTTCATGACTGCCATGTCTAAGGGATTAGATGATTTTTTTTGTTGCCATTGCTAACGTAATAAAAATTAAATTAATCAATTATAGAAGGTAACAGCTTCTTCCACTTTCAGGAGGAAAGGATTGCAAGAAAACAGCTTAACCAAATCTCAGATTGAAAGGCACAAGGAGAAACCAAAGGGCCTTCAAAAACCTGGAGATAAACTCATATCTATTGAGGTGTTGGAGAAAGGAAGGGTAAACAGATTGTTTTTTTTTTTTCTTACATTTTTCATTACATTTTTGTAGCAATAATGCACAGCCGAATGAAGCTTGAATAAAAAGGATAATTTTCTCTGAAGAGATTGCCTTATTTACCTCTTTCTTTCTCCTCTTTCCTCCTCCTCCTCCTTCTCCTTCTCCTTCTCCTCCTCCTCCTCCTCCTCCTCTTCTTCTTCTTCGTCTCCTCCTCCTTCTTCTTCTTCTCCTTCTCCTTCTTCTTCTCCTTCTCCTTCTTCTTCTTCTTCTAATTCTTCCTCTTCTCCTCCTCCTCCTCCTCCTCCTCCTCCTCCTCCTCCTCTACTACTACTACTACTACTACTACTACTACTACTACTACTACTACTACTACTACTACTACTACTACTACTACTACTACTACTACTACTACTACTACTACTACTACTACTACTACTACTATTATTATTTCTGCTACTTCTATTATTACTATTACTACTAATTCTGCTGCTTCTGACACTGCCAATACTATTTTTTAAAACTGCCATTTTTTCTTTCTATTTTCTTCTTCATCAAGTTTGTCTTTGTCACTAGCAATCATGTTAGCCTTGATCCCACTTTTTCATGTCATGGGTATTAGAAGGTTTATGTTGTAAGCTTTGTCAAAGAATCAAAAACTAACTCATCTTTTTAATCTCTCTCTGTCTCTCTCTGTCTCTGTCTCTCTGTGTGTCTCTCTCTCTGTCTCTCTCTTTGTCTCTCTCTCTTACTCTCTGTCTCTCTGTCTCTCTCTCTCTCTCTCTGTCTGTGTCTCTCTCTGTGTCTCTCTGTGTCTCTCTCTCTCTCTCTCTCTCTCTCTCTCTCTCTCTCTCTCTCTCTCTCTCTCTCTCTCTCTCTCTCTCTCTCTCTCTCTCTTTCTCTCTTATTTTTTCATTCTCTCTCGCTCTCTCTCTATTCCCCAACTTTTTTTACCCTCTTTTATATATTCACATATTCCTTCTGTTTGTTCTTTCTCCCTCTCCACTCATTAATGTTTCTTTTTTTTTACTCGTCAGGTTCAATCGGCAGTGTATCTCAAATACCTACGTGCCGCAGGGATCCTTCCAATTGGGTGCGCATTGATAGCCTTCTGGACCTTTCAAACTGTGAGCGTGTTCACAAACTACTGGCTTACTGACTGGACTCAAGATGCGGTCCTAGCAAACAGGTAACACACCTGTGGTTGGGCCGTAACCCAAACGTTACATATTGGTATACCAGTAGATAGTCCACTCGATCTTATGTTTGCGTTGCCATTGCAGTATTACTATCTGTTTACTGCAGAATGAAGCGACAATGCGGTTTTTCTTGGCCAATGCAGATCAACCTCATCTCAAGTGACTAGCATTACAAGGGACTGAACCATTCCGGACGGACTGATAACTGGTTGTTTGTCGAGTCCTTCAAGAGCTGTGGGGTTTTATAAAAGAAATAGTGTAACATGTTTATTTCCCTTGATCATGTTGATTTTGTTTTTCTCAAGAGCAGGATTGTCTTTAGTTAATTAAATAGTTTAAACGAATTAAAACAATTTAGCCCTTTCAGTATTAGTGAGCTATGAGAAAAACTCATTACCTAAGTAGTGAAACAGAGGATATACAATCTGATTGCCGTATCTGTAGTTTGTTTCCATTCCACAATTAAATTATACTCTTTTCTTCTATCATAAAACTTATTAGACAACTTTTGTACACTTATTGCAGGGTAAATCCATCAACTGATTTGGATTCGAAGTGTAGAACTTAAAAGTTAATAATTCAAGGATTTGAGGCAGGCGATCTTAATGATATTTGATTTTAGTCTGCGGAATCTTTCCGATTTTATACTTCAAACATTTTTTTTTAAAGTTATATTGAAAGTTTTGAGAATACAGACGTGTTAGTTGAAGTAAAATAATTGACGCACCAGTATATCTAATACTGATGATTTTTTACCCAATTAGATCCAACGATGTCGACATGTTTGCAGCAGCAAATGAAAAATATCTTTCGATATACGCAGTGTATGGACTAGTGCAAGGTATGTGAGGGGCATTTCTTTAACGATATTAAAAACTATGAGGGAGGACATGCCAAAAAAGTTCAGTAAATGAAATCTGTCCGGGACTTTTTTTTTATAATTTAGGTCCAAGCCGTGATCTGGTATACACACAGATCCTTTGGGTTACAGACATTGCATCAGACTTTATAAAGCAAAATAGCAAAAAGCTGTATTTATTTTTACATCTAATTTTCAACCACATAGTGTAAGATAGGATCAATAAGTTCCATTGATGGCCTAGGCGGTGTGCATGCTAAAATCAGACATTACTATGTTGCTTGCATAATAGAAGACAATACTGTAGAGTATCCTTTAAATAAATCATGACTTATCAATTTTTTTCATGAGTTTATCACAACCATTTTGGTTTATGGCCAATTTTTACTTTAAAAAGGTGTATTTTCCAGTTTCCACTGATTGTAAGGAAAATTTGTAGACCTATAAAATTATATTGATTTTAAATTTAGATCTAGAGCAGGCAAACCACTGGGTTAAAATAAGTAAAAATTATAAGAGCTAGAATTTTAGGTAGTACTCAACAGTGGTTAGGGTAAGGCCTTTAAGTGAAAATGACCGAAAAATGCTTGAATTGGTGGGATTAGAACCATCGATTTATAGATGCTTCGGCACCCATCGCCTTGCCACTATATTGATTTTAGTAAAGGTATCAAGAATGGAAGACTAACACTTATTTTACAGAAATTATTTTGCTTCTTCAGTCCTTCTCCTTGTGGTCTATTTCTACCTGTTCTGGACTCGCATGGTTATGGCAGGCAAGAATCTTCACTCCCAGATGACATATCGACTGTTCCGAGCTCCGATGTCGTTCTTCGATACCACCCCGATAGGACGAATACTCAACAGATGCTCAAGAGATATCGAAATCGTTAGTTTATCGAGAATTCGATATATATGAAATACGTTTTTCTCCGTGGTTTTTTGCGCTGGTTTGGTTATATTTTTTTATATGTTTCTTCCTTGTTTGTCTGTTTGTTTCTTACTTTGTTGCTTGATATTGCCGGGTCATAATTTGGTGATCTCAAATATTTTGCTCCTTGTTTGTCCGTTTATTTCTTACTTTGTTGCTTGATATTGCCAGGTCATAATTTGGTGATCTCAAATATTTTGCAATTCAGCTTTAAGCTCCCGGCAGAAGGCGAAACTTAAAAGGTGAAACCTAAACTCACTTATCAGCGGTGTGGAGTTCGACCTCGTGAAAGGAAATCCCTCAGATAGAAGGCAAAGGCTCTAACCCATCAGCCACCACCTCTCCCTATTGCTTCCTCTCAGTGTTAGAATTTTTTTGTAAAACATGAAGTGGCCAAAATGTCATCTTTACAAATTGTCATTTTTTTAACACTCAGATATTTGCGTCGTAAACTCACAGTTTGGCTTTTTGTTTTATTCTGGAGTATAACTTGTACAAGAAACTAGTGAATGTTAAGATGGACTACGTTTAAAAAGAAAAACAACTTTAAAAAGTGTCATTCTATTGGTATGAAGAAAGTACTGTTTTTCTTGTTTTAGTTGTTTTTTTTTTTTTTTTGCACTTTCATTCAATTATATTTTTTTCTTCCTTTTTTTTTTTCTTGGGAGTGTAGTGAAAGATGAGGAGTGTATATATTCATTTAATTGTTTTTCTTTTCTCCTAAGTTTGATTTAAGGATTATCTTCTCTTTAAGTTAGAATAAAGGATCCTATTTTGAAGTTTAAAAAAAATCACGCTCAAAATTAGAAATTTCTTTTTTTTTCCTTTTCCTTTTTTCCGTTTTTCCCTGTAGTATATCTAAACAAAAATTAAGAAATATAACCCCCCCCCCCCCCCCCACCCCACGCACAAAACTTTAACTATTAATTGAACGACGTATTCACGCATGTTTGGGATAAACTTTTATATTGAAAATTTCTCTCAGCCTTTACTTTAGTCTCATCGCGATTCCTAATCACGAATTTGCTTGCTTATTTTTCCTCACTGCGATTAGGTGGATGTTTTCCTGCCGATCATCTGTAGAGATTTCCTGGCAACGTTTGGATCGAACGTGATTACCCTACTGGTCATCCTAGTCCAGACCCCGGTGTTTGGCGCAGTGCTGGTTCCTGTCATATTTTTCTTCTATCTCTTACTGGTAAGTGTTCCTGTCATAGTTTTCTTCTATCTCTTACTGGTAAGTGTCCCTGTCAT
>JAWDGP010001054.1:0-17486 GCA_033675545.1 Elysia crispata | reverse complement strand
TGTAGTTTTAGCTGTACTTGTTGTAGTTCTAGTGGTACTTCTACTTGTTCTAGTTGTACTTGTATTTGTACTTGTTTAGTTTTACTACTTGTTTTAGTTGTACTTGTACATGCTGTAGTGTAATTTGTAGTTGTAATTGTGTGTAGTTGTAGTTTTACTCGTACTTGTTGTATTTGTAGTTGTACTTCAACTTGTTCTAGTTATAGTTTTACTTGAACTTTTTGTAGTTGTAGTTGTACTTGTACTTGTTTTAGTTGTAGTTATACATGTACTTGTTGTAGTTGTAGTTGTATTTGTACTTGTTTTAGTTGTACTTGTACTAGTTGGAATTTTAGTTGTACTGGTACTTGTTGTAGTTGTATTTGTAGTTTTACTTGTTGTAATTATAGTTGTAGTTGTTGTAGTTGTAGTTGTACTTGTACTTGTTGTAGTTAAAGTTGTAATTGTTCTTATTGCAGTTGTAGTTGTGCTTGTACTTGTTGTAGTTCTAGTTGTACTTGTACTTGTTGTAGTTTAAGCTGTAGTTGTACATGTTATAGTTGTAGTTGTAGTTGTACTTGTTGTAGTTGTAGTTGTGATTGTACTTATTGTAGCTGTACTTGTACCTAATGTTGTTGTAGTTGTACTTGTACTTGTTGTAGTGGTAGTTTTACTTATACTTTTTGTAGTTGTAGTTATACTCTTTTTTGTTGTAGTTGTATGTGTAGTTGTACTTGTACTTGTTGTAGTTGTAGTTATACTTGTAATTGTTGTAGTTGTACTTTTTTTGTACTTTTTATAGTTGTAGCTGTACTTGTACTTGTTGTAGTTGTAGTTGTACTTGTAATTTTTGTAGATGTATTTGTACTTATGTAGTTGTAGTTGTACTTGTACTTTTTGTAGTTGTAGTTGTACTTGTTGTAGATGTACTTGTACTTGTTTTATTTGTACTTATACTTGTTGTAGTTTTAGTTGTACTCGTTCTTGATGTAGTTGTCGTTGTATTTGTACTTGATGTAGTTGTAGTTGTTTTTGTACTCGTCGTATT
Source organism: Elysia crispata (assembly GCA_033675545.1). Taxonomy (NCBI): domain Eukaryota; kingdom Metazoa; phylum Mollusca; class Gastropoda; family Plakobranchidae; genus Elysia; species Elysia crispata. The sequence continues at coordinate 16,459 of JAWDGP010001054.1, read as the reverse complement.
TGTAGTTGTACTTGTACTTGTTGGAGTTGTAGTTGTACTTGTACTTGTTGTACTTGTAGTTCTAGTGGTACATTTTGTAGTTTTAGTGTAGTTGTACTTGTTGTAGTTATAGTTGTAGTTGTACTTGTTGTAGTTGTAATTGTGTTTGTACTTGTTATAGTTGTAGTTGTACTTGTACTTGTTACAGTTGTAGTTGTACTTGTTGGAGTTGTACTTGTACCTGATGTAGTTGTAGCTGTAGTTGTAGTTGTACTTGTTGTAGTTGTACTTGTGCTTGTTGTAGTTCTAGTTGTACTTGTACATGTTGTAGTTGTAAATGTGCTTGTTGTAGTTGTAGTTGTTTTTGTAGTTGTTGTAGTTGTAGTTGTACTTGTACTTGTTGTAGTTTTAGTTTTACTTGTACATGTTGTAGTTGTATTTGTACTTTTACTTGTTGTAGTTATAGTTGTAGTTGTTGTAGTTTTAGTTGTACTTGTACTTGTTGAAGTTAAAGTTGTACTTGTACTTATTGTAGTTGTAGTTGTACTTGTACTTCTTGTAGTTGTAGTTGTACTTGTATTTGTTGTAGTTGTAGTTGTAGTTGTACATGTTGTAATTGTAGTTGTAGTTGTACTTGTTCTAGGTATAGTTGTAGTTGTACTTGTTGTAGTTGTAGTTGTGATTGTACTTATTGTAGTTGTACTTGTACCTGATGTAGTTGTAGTTGTAGTTGTACTTGAACTGTTTGTAGCTGTAGTTATACTTGTTCTTGTTGTAGTTGTAATTGTAGTTGTACCTGTACTTGTTGTAAATGTAGTTATACTTGTACTTGTTGTAGTTGTAGTTGTACTTGTACTTTTTGTAGTTGTAGTTATACTTGTACTTGTTGTAGTTGTAGTTGTAATTAATGTAGTTTTAGTTGTGGTTGTACTTGTTGTAGTTGTAGTTGTAGTTGTACTTGTTCTACTTGTGGTTCTATTTGTAGTTTTTGTAGTTGTAACTGTACTTGTTGTAGTTGTACTTGTACTTGTACTTGTCGTAGTTGTACTTTTACTTGATAAAGTTGTAGTTTTACTTGTACTTGCTGTACTTTTAGTTGTACTTGTACTTTTTGTAGTTGTAAATGTACTTGTTGTAGTTGTAGTTGTTTTTGTACTCGTCGTAGTTGTAGTTGTTCTTTTACTTGTACTTGTTGTAGTTGTAGTTGTACTTGTACTTGTTTTAGTTGTAGTAGTAGTTGTACTTTGTAGTTGTAGTTGTTGTAGTTGTAACTGTACTTGTTGTAGTTTTAGTTGTACTTGATGTAGTTGTATGTGTACCTGATGTAGTTGTAGTTGTACTTGTACTTGTTGTAGTTGTAGTTGTAGTTGTACTTGTTGTAGTTTTAGCTGTGCTTGTTGTAGTTCTACTTGTACTTGTACATGTTGTAGTTGTAAATGTGCTTGTTGTAGTTGTAGTTGTAGTTGTACTTGTACTTTTTGTACTTGTAGTTATATTTATTCTGTTGTAGATGTAGTTGCAGTTAAAAATAATGTAGTTGTAGTTGTAGTTGTACTTGATGTAGTTGTAACTGTACTGGTTGGTGTTGTACTTTTACTTGTACTAAATGTAGTTTTAGTTGCGGTTGTACTTGTTGTAGTTGTAGTTGTACTTGTACTTGTTGTAGTCGGAGTTGTAGTTGTACTTTTTCTAGTTGTGGTTGTATTTTACTTGTTGTAATTGTACTTGTATTTGTACTTGTTGTTGTTGTAGTTGTAGTTGTACTTGTTGTATTTGTATTTGTAGTTTTACTTGTAGTAGATGTAGATGTAGTTGTACTTGTTGTAGTTGTAACTGTACTTGTTGTAGTTGTAGTTGTACTTGTACTTGTTGTAGTTGTACTTGTACTTGTACTTATTGTAGTTGTACTATTACTTGTTTTAGTTGTACTTGTACTTGTACTTGTTGTAGTTGTACTTGTACTTGTTTTAGTTGTACTTGTACTTGTTGTATTTTTAGTTGTAATCGTACTTCTTGTAGTTTAAGTTGTACTAGTATATGTTGTAGATTTTTTTGTAATTGTACTTGTTGTTGTTATAGTCGTAGTTGTACTTTTACTTGTTGTAGTTGTAGTTGAACTTGTAGTTGTTGTAGTTGTACTTGTACTTGTAGTTATAAATGTAGTTGTACTTGTTGTAGTTGTAGTTGTGTTTGTACTTGTTGTAGATATAGTTGTAAATGTACTTGTTGTAGTTGTAGTTGTACTTGTTATAGTTGTAGCTTTACTTGATGTAGTTGTAGTTGTACTTGTACTTGTTGTAGTTGTAGTTGTATTTGTAACTGTTGTAGTTGTAGTTGTACTGTACTTATACTTGTTGTAGTTGTAGTTGTATTTATACATGTTGTAGCTGTAGTGCTAGTTGTACTTGTTATAGTTGTAGTTGTACTTGTACTTGTTGTAGTTGAAGTAGTAGTTGTACATGTTGTAGCTCTAGCTTTTGTTGTACTTGTTGTATTTGTAGTTGTACTTGTTTTTGTAATTCTAATGTTGTAGTTGTGCATGTACTTGATGTAGTTGTAGTTATACTTGTACTTGTTGTAGTTGTAGTTTACTTGTACTTATTGTAGTTGTAGTTGTAGTTGTATATTTTATTGATGTAGCTGTAGTTGTAGTTGTACTTGTTGTAGTTCAAGTTGTACTTGTTGTAGTTCTAGTTGTACTTGTAGATGTTGTAGTTGTAGTTGTACTTTTCGTAGTTGTAATTTTAATTGTAGTAGTTGAAGTTGTACTTGTTGTAGTTGTAGCTTTACTTGTACTTGTTGTAGTTGTAGTCGTACTTATATTTGTTGTAGTTGTAGTTGTACTTTTTGTAGTGTGGTTGTACTTGTGTTAGTTGTAGTTGTACTTGTACTTAATGTAGTTGTAGTTATACTTGCTGTAGTTATAGTTGTTTTGTACTTGTTTTAGTTGTAACTATACTTGTACTTCTTGTACTTGTAGTTCTACTTGTACTTGTTGTAGTTGTAATTAGCCTTGTACTTGTTGTAGTTGTAGTTGTACTTGTTGTAGTTGTAGTTGTAGTTGTACTGTTTTAGTTGTAGTTAACCTTGTACTTGTTTTAGTTGTAGATGTACTTGTTGTAGTTGTACTTGTACTTGTACTTAATGTAGTTGTAGTTGTAGTTGTACATGTAAATGTAGTTGTAGTTGTACTTGTTCTATTTGTAAATGTACTTGTTGTAGTTGTAGTTGTACTTGTACTTGTTGTAGTCGTAGTTCCACTTGTTGTAGTTGTAGTAGTACTTGTACTTGTACTTTTGTAGTTGTACTTGTTGTAGTTGTAGTTGCAGTTGTAGATGTACTTGTACTTGTTGTAGTTGTAGTTGTACTTGTACTTGTTGTAGTTGTAGTTGTAGTTGTAGTTGTACTTGTTGTATTTGCAGTTGTAGTTGTATTTGTACTTCTTTTAGTTGTAGTTGTAGGTGTACTTAATGTAGTTGTAGTTGTACTTGTTTTAGTTGTAGGTTTTATTCTTTTTGTAGTTATAGTTGTACTTGTTGTAGTTGTAGTTGAATTTGTTGTAAATGTAGTTGTAGTTGTAGTTGTTGTAGTTGTACTTGTTTTTGCACTTGTTGTAGTTGTACTTGTACTCGTACTTTTTGTAGTTGTAATTGTACTTGCACTTTTTGTACTTGTAGTTGTACATGTTGTAATTCTAGGTGTACTTGTAGTTGTTGTTCTTGTAGTTGTAGTTGTACCTGTTGTAGTTGTAGTTGTACTTGGACTTGTTTTAGTTGTAGTTGTAGTTGTACTTTTATTTGTTGTAGTTGTAGTTGTACTTGTAGTTGTTGTAGTTGTAATTGTGGTTGTAGTTGTAGTTGTACTTGCGGTAGTTGTAGTATTACTTGTTGTAGTTTTTTTTGTACTTTTACTTGTTGTAGTTGTTGTTGTACTTGTACTTGTTATAGTCGTACCTGTTGTAGTTGTAGTTGTACTTGTTGTAGTTGTACTTGAATTTGTTGTAGTTGTTGTAGTTGTAGTTGTAGTTTTAGTTGTACTTGTTGTAGTTGTAGTTGAACTTGTTGTTGTTGTAACTGTACTTGTTGTAGTTGTAGTTGTAGTTGTACTTGTTGTTCTTGTAGTTGGACTTGTACTTTTTGAAGTTGTAGTTATACTTGTAATTGTTGTAGTTGTACTTGTTGTAGTTGGAGTTGTACTTGTACTTGTTGTAGTTATAGTCATACTTGTTATATTTGTTGTAGTTGTAGTTGTATTTGTACTTTTTGAAGTTGTAGTTATACTTGTAATTGTTGTAGTTGTACCTGTTGTAGTTGTAGTTGTAGTTATACATGTTGTAGTTGTACTTGTACCTTTTTGTAGTTGTAGTTGTACTTGTACTTGTACTTCTTGTAGTTGTAGTTGTGCTTGTTGTAGTTGTAGTTGTAGTTGTATTTGTTGTAGTTGTAGTTGTACTTGTACCTGTTTCAGTTGTACTCGTTGTAGTTGTAGTTGTTCTTATTGTAGTTGTAGTTGTACTTATATTTGTTGTAGTTGTAGTTGTACTTGTACTTGTTTTAGTTGTAGTTGTACTTAAACTTGTTGTAGCTGTAGTTGTAGTTGAAGTTGTAATTGTACTTGTTGTAAATGTAAATGTAGTTGTACTTGTTGAAGTTGTACTTGTACTTTTACTTTTGTAGTTGTAGTTGTACTGTTGTACTTATAGTTGTAGTTGTACTTGTTGTAGTTGTACTTCTACGTGTTAAAGTTGTAGTTGTACTTGCACTTGCACTTGTACTTTTAATAATTGTACTTGTTGTACTTGTAGTTGTAGTTCTACTTGTTGTAGTTGTAGGTGTACTTGTTGTAGTTTTGTTTTAATTTTTGTAGTTGTAGTTGTATTTGTACTTTATATAGTTGTAGTTGTACTTGTATTTGCTGTAGTTGTAGTTGTACTTGTACTTGTTGTAGTTATAGTTGTACTTGTACTTATTGTAGTTGTAGTTGTAGTTGTACTTGTTGTAGATGTACTTGGACTTGTATTTCTTGTAGTTGTAGTTGTACTTGTAATTGTAGTTGTAATTGTAGTTGTACTTGTTGTAGTTGTAGTTATACTTGTACCTTTCATAGTTGTAGTTGTAGTTGTATTTGTTATAGATGTAGTTGTACTTGCACGTGTTTTAGTTGTAGTTGTACTTTTACTTGTGTAGTTGTACTTGTAAATGTTTTAGATGTAGATGTACTTGTTGTAGTTTTAGTTGTACTTGTAATTGTTGCAGTTTTAGTTGTAGTTGTAGATTTTGTAGTTGTAGTTGTAGTTGTACTAGTTGTAGTTGTAGTTGTACTGGTTGTAATTGTAGTTGTAGTTGTACTTGTTGCAGTTGTAATTGTAGTTGTACTTGTTGTAGTTGTAGTTGTAGTTTTAGCTGTACTTGTTGTAGTTGTAGTTGTAGTTGTCCTCGTACTTGTTTCAGTTGTAGTTATACTTATTGTAGTTGTAGTTGAATTTGTACTGTTGTAGTTGTAGTTGTACTTGTACTGGTTGTAGTTGTAGTTGTAATTTTACTTGTTGTAGTTGTAGTTGTAGTGGTACTTGTTATAATTGTAGTTGTAGTTGTACTTGTTGTAGTTGTAGTTGTACTTGTACTTGTTGTAGTTGTAGTTGTGTTTGTACTTGTTGTAGTTGTAGTTGTACTTGTACTTGTTGTAGTTGTAGTTGTAGTTGTAGTTGTACTTGTTGTAGTTGTAGTTGTACTTGTACTTGTTGTAGTTGTAGTTGTACTTGTTGTAGTTGTAGTTGTAGTTGTACTTGTTGTAATGTGTCAATGTACATGTAATTGTTGTAGTTGTAGTTGTAGTTGTTGTAGTTGTAGTTGTAATTGTTGTAGTTGTAGTTGTACTTGTACTTGTTGTAGTTGTAGTTGTACTTTCACTTGTTGTAGTTGTTGTTGTACTTGTACTGTACTTGTTGTAGTTGTACTTGTAGTTGTACTTGTTGTAGTTGTAGTTGTACTTGTTGTAGTTGTAGTTGTAGTTATACTAGTTGTAGTTGTAGTTGTACTTGTTGAAGTTGTAGTTGTAGTTCTACTTGTTGTAGTTGTAGTTATAGTTGTACTTGTTGTAGTTGTAGTTGCACTAGTGCTTGTTGTAGTTGTAGTTGTACTTGTTGTAGTTGTAGTTGTAGTTGTACTTGTTGTAGTTGTAGTTGTAGTTGTACTTGTTGTAGTTGTAGTTGTAGTTGTACTTGTTGTAGTTGTAGTTGTATTTGTACTTGTTGTAGTTGTAGTTGTAGTTGTACTTGTTGTAGTTGTAGTTCTAGTTTTACTTATTGTAAATGCAGTTGTGCTTGTTGTAGTTGTAGTTGCACTAGTACTTGTTGTAGTTGTAGTTGTAGTTGTACTTGTTGTAGTTGTAGTTGTAGTTGTACTTGTACTTGGTGTAGTTGTAGTTGTAGTTGAAGTTGTTGTAGTTGTAGTTGTACTTGTTGTAGTTGTAGTTGTAGTTGTACTTGTTGTAGTTGAAGTTGTAGTTGTACTTGTTGTAGTTGTAGTTGTAGTTGTACTTGTTGTAGTTGTAGTTGTACTTGTACTTGTTGTAGTTGTAGTTGTACTTGTTGTATTTGTAGTTGTACTTGTTGTAGTTGTAGTTGTACTTGTACTTGTTGTAGTTGTAGTTGTACTTGTACTTGTTGTAGTTTTAGTTGTAGTTGTACTTGTTGTAGTTGTAGTTGTAGTTGTTCTTGTTGTAGTTGGAGTTGTAGTTGTACTTATGGTAGTTGCAGATGTAGTTGTACTTGTTTAAGTTGTAGTTGTAGTTTTACTTGAACTTGTTGTAGTTGTAGTTGTACTTGTTGTAGTTGTGTGTTGTACTTATTTTGTGGATGTTGTACCTGTTGTTGTTCTCTTTGTACTTGTTGTAGTTGTAGTTTTACTTGTACTTGTACTTGTTATAGTTGTAGTTGTACTTGTAAGTTGTAGTTGTACTTGTACTTCTCGTAGTTGTAGTTTTACTTGTTGTAGTTGTAGTTGTATTTCTACTTGTTGTAGTTGTAGTTTTACTTGTACTTGTTGTAGTTGTGTTGTACTTCTTTTTGTTGTAATTGTAGTTGTATTTGTACTTTTTTTTAATTCTAGTTGTACTTGTACTTGATGTAATTGTACTGTACTTGTTTATGTTGTACTTGTACTTGTTGTAGTTGTAGTTGTAGTTGTACTTGTTGTAGATGTAGTTGTACTTCTTTTAGTTATAGTTGTACTTGTACTTGTTGTAGTTGTTTTGTACTTGTACTCTTTATAGTTGTAGATGAACTTGTACTTGTTGTTGTTGTAGTTGTACTTGTACTTGTTAAAGTTGTAGTTGTAGTTGTACTTGTTGTATAGTCGTATTTTTACTTGTTGTAGTTGTAGTTGTACTTTTACTTGTTGCAGCTGTAGTTGTATTTGTTCTTGTTGTAGTTGTAATGTACTTGTTGTAGTTGTACTTTTACTTGTACTTGTTGTAGTTGTAGTTGTACTTTTACTTGTTGTAGTTGTAGTTGTACTTGTACTTGTTGTAGTTGTAGTTGTATTTGTTCTTGTTGTAGTTGTAATGTACTTGTACTTGTTGTAGTTATAGTTTTAGTTGTACTTGTTGTAGTTGTAGTTGTACTTGTACTTGTTGTATTTGTATTTGTACTTGTAATTTTTTGTAGTTGTAGTTGTAGTTGTTGTAGTTGTATTTTTACTTGTTGTAGTTGTAGTTGTACTTCTTGTAGTTGTAGTTGTAGTTGTACTTGTTTTTGTAGTTGTAGTTGTAGTTGTACTTGTACTTGTTGTAGTTGTAGTTGTAGTTGTAGTTGTACTTGTTGTAGTTGCAGTTGTACTTGTACTTGTTGTAGTTGTAGTTGTAGTTGTACTTGTTGTAGTTATAGTTGTACTTGTACTTGTTGTAGTTGTAGTTGTATTTTTTGTAGTTGTAGTTGTACTTGTTGTAGTTGTAGTTGTTCTTGTACTTGTTGTAGTTTTAGTTGTACTTGAACTTATTGTAGTTGTAGTTATAGTTTTACTTGTTGTAATTGTAGTTGTAGTTGTACTTGTTGATGTAGTTGTACTTGTACTTGTTGTAGTTGTAGTTATAGTTGTACTTGTTGTAGTTGTAGTTGTAGTTGTACTTGTTGTAGTTGTAGTTGTACTTGTACTTGTTGTAGTTGTAGTTGTAGTTGTACTTGTTGTAGTTGTAGTTGTTTTTGTACTTGTTGTAGTTGTAGTTGTACTTGTACTTGTTGTAGTTGTAGTTGTAGTTGTACTTGTTGTAGTTGTAGTTGTAGTTGTACTTGTACTTGTTGTAGTTGTAGTTGTAGTTGTACTTGTTGTAGTTGTACTTTAGTTTGTTGTAGTTGTAGTTTAAGTTGTACTTCTTTAAGATGTAGTTGTAGTTGTACTTGTTGTAGTTGTATTTGTACTTGTTAAAATTGTATTTGTACTTATACTTCATTTAGTTAAAGTTCTACTTGTACTTTTTGTAGTTGTAGTTGTACTGTACTTGTTGTAGTTGTAGTTGTACTTGTTGTAGTTGTACTTGTACTTGTTGTAGTTGTACTTGTTGTAGTTGTAGTTGTACTTGTACTTGTTGTAGTCGTAGTTCCACTTATTGTAGTTGTAGGTGTAGTTTTTGTTGATGTAGTTGTAGATGTACTTGTAGTTGGACTTCTAGTTGTAGTTGTACTTGTACTTTTTGTAGTTGTACTTGTCCTTGTTATAGTTATAGTTATACTTGTAACTTATGTAATTGTAGTTTTTGTACTTGTTGTAGATGTAGTTATACTTCTACTAGCTGTAGTTGTAGTTGTACTTGTTGTAGTTGTAGTTGTAGTCGTACTTGTTGTAGTTATACTTGTACTTGTAGTTGTAGTAGTACTTGTTCTAGTTGAAGTTGTACATGTTGTACTTGTACATGTTCTAGTTTTAGTTATAGTTGTACTTTTTGTAGTTGTAGTTTTACGTGCTGTAGTTGTAGTTGTATTTGTACTTCTTGTAGTAGTAGTTGTAGTTATACTTGTTGTAGTTGTAGTTGTAGTTGTACTTTTTGTAGTGGTATTTGTAGTTGTACTTGTACTTGTTTTAGTCGTAGTTGTACTTGTTGTAGTTGTAGTTGTACTTGTACTTGTTGTAGTTGTAGTTGTAGTTGTACTTGTTGTAGTTGTAGTTGTAGTTGTACTTGTTGTAGTTGTAGTTGTACTTGTTGTAGTTGTAGTTGTAGTTGTACTTGTTGTAGTTGTAGTTGTATTTGTACTTGTTGTAGTTGTAGTTGTACTTGTTGTAGTTGTAGTTGTATTTGTACTTGTTGTAGTTGTAGTTGTACTTGTTGTAGTTGTAGTTGTAGTTGTACTTGTTGTAGTTGTAGTTGTAGTTGTACTTGTTGTAGTTGTAGTTGTAGTTGTACTTGTTGTAGTTGTAGTTGTACTTGTACTTGTTGTAGTTGTAGTTGTGGTTGTACTTGTTGTAGTTGTAGTTGTACTTGTTGTAGTTGTATTTGTACTTGTACTTTGTAGTTGTAGTTGTAAGTGTACTTGTTGTAGTTGTACTTGTAGTTGTATTTTTTGTAGTTGTAGTTATACTTATACTTATTGTAGTTGAAGTTGTCCTTGTTGTAGTTTTAGTTGTACTTGTTGTAGTTGTAGTTGTAGTTGTACTTGTTGTAGTTGTAGTTGTACTTGTTTTGTTTCTAGTTGTAGTTGTACTTGTTTAGTTGTAGTTTTAGTTGTACTTGTTGTAGTTGTAGTTGTACTTGTACTTGTTATAGTTGTTGTTGCAATTGTACTTGTTGTGGTTGTAGTTGTAGTCATACTTGTTGTAGTTGTAGTTGTAGTTTACGTTGTACTTGTTGTAGTTGTAATTGTACGTGGTCTAAATGTAGTTGTAGTTGTACTTGTTGTATTTGTAATTGCACTTGTACTTCTTGTAGTTGTACTTGTTGTAGTTGTACTTGTAGTTGTAGTTGTAGTTGTCCTTGTTGTAGTTGTATTTGTATTTGTTGTAGTTGTAGTTGTGGTTGGTCATGTTGTAGTTGTAGTTGTAATTGTATTTGTTGTAGTTTTAATTATAGTTGTACATTTTGTAGTTGTAGTTATACTTTTTATAGTTGTAGATGTAGTTGTACTTGTTGCAGTTGTATTTGTACTAGAACTTTTTGTAGTTATAATTGTACTTGTTGTAGTTGTAGTTGTAGTTGTACTTGTTGCAGTTGTAGTATTAGTTGTATTTGTACCTGTTGTAGTTGTAGTTGTACTTGTACTTGTTGTAGTTGTAGTTGTATTTGTTGTAGTTGTAGTTGTACTTGTTGTAGTTGTAGTTATACTTGTACTTGTGGTAGTTGTAGTTGTACTTCTACTTTTGTAGTTGTAGTTGTAGTTGTAGTTGTAGTTGTAGTTGTAGTTGTTGTAGTTGTAGTTGTATTTGTACTTGTACTTTTTGTTGTTGTAGTTGTAGTTGTACTTGTTGAAGTTGTAGTTATACTTATACTTGTTGTAGTTGTAGTTGTTCTTGTACTTGTAATTGTAGTGTACTTGTACTTGTTGTAGTTGTAGTTGTACTTGTTGTAGTTGTAGTTGTACTTGTACTTGTAATTCTACTGTTGTAGTTGTACTTGTACTTGTTGTAGTTGTAGTTGTAGTTGTACATGTTGTAGCTGTAGTTCTAGTTGTACTTGTAATTGTACTGTTGTAGTTGTATTTGTAGTTGTACTTGTTGTACTTGAGTTTGTACTTGTACTTGTTGTAGTTGTACTTGTACTTGTTGTAGTTGTAGTTGTAGTTGTACTTGTATTTGTTGTAGTTGTAGTTGTACTTTTTGTAGCTGTTGTTGTACTTTTTGTAGTTGTAGTTGTTTTGTACTTGTTGTAGTTGTAACTATACTTGTACTTCTTGTACTTGTAGTTCTACTTGTACTTGTTGTAGTTGTAATTAGCCTTTTACTTGTTGTAGTTGTAGTTGTAGTTGTACATGTTTTAGTTGTAGTTGTACATGTAGTTGTAGTTGTAGTTGTACTTGTTGTAGTTGTAGTTGTACTTGTTGCAGTTGTAATTGTACTTGTTGTACTTAATGTAGTTGTAGTTGTAGTTGTACTTCTTGTAGTTGTAGTTGTAGTTGTAGTTGTACATCTAGTTGTACTTATTGTAGTTGTAAATGTACTTCTCGTAGTTGTAGTTGTACTAATACTTGTTGTAGTTGTAGTTGTACTTGTTGTAGTTGTAGTTATATTTGTTGTAGTTGTAGTTGTACTTTTACTTTTTGAAGTGGCAGTTGTACTTGTTGTAGTTGTAGTTGTACTTGTTGTTTTAGTTGTACTTGTACTTGTTGTAGTTGTACGTGTACTTGTACTTGTTGTAGTTGTTGTTGTACTTGTTTCAGTTGTAGTTGTACTTGTACTTGTTGTAGTTGTAGTTGTATTTTTTGTAGTTGTAGTTGTACTTGTTGTAGTTGTAGTTGTAGTTGTACTCTTTGTAGTTGTACTTGTACTTGTTGTAGTTGTAAATGTAGTTGTTGTAGTTGAAGTTGTTTTTGTACTTGTTGTATTTGAAGTTGTACTTTTACTTGTTGTAGTTGTAATTCTAATTGTACTTGTTGTAGTTGTAGTGATACTTGTACTTGTTTTAGTTCTAGTTGTACTTGTACTTTTTGTAGTTGTAGTTGTACTTGTTGTAAGTGAAGTTGTACTTGTACTTGTTGTAATTGAAGTTGTACTTGTACTAGTTGTAAATGTTAATGTACATGTTGTAGTTGTAGTTGTTTTTGTACTTGTTGTAGTTGTAGCTGTACTTGTATTTGATGTAGTTGTAGCTATACTTGTTGTTGTTGTAGTTGTAGTTGTAGTTGTACTTTTGTACTTGTAGTTGTAGCTGTACATGTTGTAGTTCTAGTTGAAGTTGTACTTGTTGTATTTATAGTTGTAGTTGTACTTGTTGTAGTTGTAGTTGTGCTTTTCTTGATGTAGTTGTAGTTGTACTTCTACTTGTTGTAGTTGTAGTTGTACTTTTCCTTTTTGTAGTTGTAGTTGTACTTGTTGTAGTTGTAGTTGTACTTGTACTTGTTGTAGTTGTAAATGTACTTGTTGTAGTTGTAGTTGTTTTTATACTGGTTGTAGTTGTAGTTGTTGTAGTTAAAGTTGTACTTGTACTTAATGTAGTTGTACTTGTACTTGTTGTAGTTGTAGTTGTACATGTTGTAGTTCTAGTATAGTTTTACTTGTTGTACTTATAGTTGTAGTTTTACTTGTTGCAGTTGTACTTTTACTTGTACTTGTTGCAGTTGTAGTTGTATTTGTTGTAGTTTTAATTGTACCTGTTCTAGTCTTAGTTGTACTTGTACCTGTTCTAGTCTTAGTTGTACTTGTACTTTTTGTAGTTGTAGTTATACTTGTTGTAGTTCTAGTTGTACCTGTACATGTTGTAGTTGTAAATGTGCTTGTTGTAGTTGTAGTTCTTTTTGTAGTTGTTGTAGTTGTAGTTGTACTTGTACTTGTTGTAGTTATAATTGTAGTTGTACCTGATGTACTTGTAGTTATACTTGTACTTGTTTTAGTTGTAGTTGTTTTTGTACTTTTTGTAGTTGTAGTTATACTTGTTGTAGTTCTAGTTGTACCTGTATATCTTTTAGTTGTATTTTCACTTGTTCTTGTTGTAGTTGTAATTGTACTTGTACTTGCTGTAGTTGTAGTTGTACTTAAACTTGTTGTAGTTGTAATTGTACTTGTACTTGTTGTATTTGTAATTTTACTTGTTGTAGATGTAGTTGTACTTATACTTGTTGTAGTTGTAATTGTACTTGTACTTGTTGTAGTTGTAATTTTACTTGTTGTAGTTGTAGTTGTACTTAAATTTTTTTGAGATATAGTTGTACTTGTAATTGTTGTAGTTGTAGTTGTACTTGTACTTGTTGTAGTTGTAGTGATAGTTGTTCTTGTTGTAGTTGTAGTTGTAGTTGTATTTTTGTAGCTGTAGTTGTAGTTGTACATGTTGTGTTTGTAGTTGAAGTTGTACTTTTGGTAGTTATAGTTGTAGTTGTACTTGTTGTAGTTGTAGTTGTACTTCTACTTGTTGTAGTTGTAGTTGTACTTGTCCTTTTTGTACATGTAGTTGTACTTGTTGTAGTTGTAGTTGTACTTGTACTTAATTTAGTTGCAAATGTACTTGTTGTGATTGTAGTTGTTTTTGTACTTGTTGTAGTTGTAGTTGTACTTGTACTTGTTGTGGTTGCATTTGTACTTGTAATTGTTGTACTTGTAGTTATACTTGTATTTGTTGTAGTTGTAGTTGTGGTAATACTTCTTGTAGTTGTAGTTGTAATTGTAATTGTACTTGTAATTGTAGTTGTACCTGTACATGTTGAGTTGTACTTGTACTTGTTGTAGTTAAAGTTGTACTTGTACTTGTTGTGGTTGCAGTTGTACTTATAGTTGTTGTAGTTGTAGTTGCTCTTGTATATGTTGTAGTTGTAGTTGTAGTTGTACTTGTTGTAGATGTAGTTCTCCTTGTTGTTTTTGTACTTTTACTTAATGTAGTTGTAGTTTTACTTAATGTAGTTGTAGTTTTACTTGAACTTGTTGCAGTTGTAGTTGTACTTGTACTTTTTGTTGTTGCAGTTGTACTTGTTGTAGTTGTAGATGTACTAATACTTGTTGTAGTTAAAGTTGTACTTGTACTTGTACTTTTTGTGGTTGTAGTTGTACTTGTTGTAGTTGTAGATGTACTAGTACTTGTTGTAGTTAAAGTTGTACTTGTACTTATTGTAGTTGTAGTTGTACTTGTACTTGTTGTAGTTGTAGTTGTACTTGTACTTGTACTTGTTGTAGTTGTACTTGTACTTGTATTTGTTGTGGTTGTATTATTTTTTCTTCTTGTTGTAATGTAATTGTACTTGTTTTAGTTGTACTTGTACTTGTTGTAGTTTTATTTGAATTGTACTTGTTGTAGTTGTATTTGTAGTTGGAAGTGTTGTAGTTGTAGTTGTAGTTGAACTTGTTGTAGTTCTAGTTTTTGTAGTTGTAGTTGTACTTGTACTTGTTGTAGTTAAAGTTGTACTATACTCATTGTAGTTGTACTTGTTGCAGTTGTAGTTGTACTTGTACTTCTTGTTGTTGTAGTTGTACTTGTAGTAGTTGTAGAAGTACTACTACTTGTTGTAGTTAAAGTTGTACTTGTACTTATTGTAGTTGTAGTTGTACTTGTACTTGTTGTAGTTGTAGTTGTACTTGTACTTGTTGTAGTTGTAGTTGTACTTGTTGTAAATGTAGTTGTAACTGTACTTGTTGTAGTTGTAGTTGTACTTGTATTTGTTGTGGTTGTATTATTATTTCTTCTTGTTGTAGATGTACTTGTACTTGTTTTAGTTGTACTTGTACTTGTTGCAGTTTTAGTTTTTGTAGTTGTAGTTGTACTTGTATTTTTTTACTTAAAGTTGTACTTGTACTTATTGTAGTTGTAGTTGTACTTGTACTTGTTGCAGTTGTTATCTTACTTGTTGTAACTGTAGATGTTTTTGTACTTGTTGTAGTTGTAGTTGTAGTTGTACTTGTTGTAGTTATAGTTCTAGTTGTACCTGCTGTAGTTGGAGTTTTGTTTATACTTGTTGTAGTTGTAGTAGTATATGTACTTGTTGCAGTTGTAGTTGTACTTGTACTTGATGTAGTTGTAGTTGTCCTTGTACATTTTGTAGTTGTAGTTGTTCTTGTACTTGTTGTAGTTGCAAATGTATTTGTTGTAGTTGTAGTTGTTTTTGTACTGTTGTAGTTGTACTTGTACCTGTTGTAGTTGTAGTTGTACTTGTACTTGTAATAGTTGTACTTATACTTGTTCTTGTTGTAGTTGTAGTTGAAGTTGTACTTGTTAAAGTTGAAGTTGTAATTGTACATGTTGTAGTTGTAGTTATAAATATACTTTTTATAGTTGTAGTTGTAGTTTTACATGTTGTAGTTGTATTTGTAGTTGTAGTTATACTTGTACTTGCTATAGTTGTAACTGTACTTGTTGTAGTTGTACTTGTACTTGTACTTAATGTATTTTTACTTGTGGTTGTACTTGTTGTAATTGTAGTTGTGGTTGTAGTTGTACTTCTATTAGTTGTAAGTGTACTTGTTGTAGTTGTAGGTGTACTTGTACTTGTTTTATTTGTACTTGTACATGTTGTAGTTTTAGTTGTACTTGTACATGTTGTAGTTGTATTTGTAGTTTTTTTGTCGTAGTTATAGTTGTAGTTGTTGTAATTGTAGTTGTACTTGTACTTGTTGTAGTTAAAGTTGTACTTGTACTTATTGTAGTTGTAGTTGTAGTTTTACTTGTTGCAGTTGTAGTTGTGTTTGTACTTGTTGTAGTTGTAGTTGTACTTGTACTTGTTGCAGTTGTAGTTGTACTTGTTGTAGTTGTAGATTTGTTTGAACTTGTTGTAGTTGTTGTTGTACCTGATGTAGTTGTAGTTGTACTTGTACTTGTTCTAGTTGTAGTTATAGTTGTACTTGTTGTAGTTGTACTTCTTGTAGTTGTAGTTATAATTGTTCTTGTTGTAGTTGTAAATGTACTTGTACTTTTTTTAGTTGTAAAAGTACCGTTGTAGTTGTACTTGTACTTGTACTTAATGTAGTTTTAGCTGTGGTTGTACTTGTTGTAGTTGTAGTTGTAGTTGTATTTGTACTTGTTGGATTTGTAGGTGTAATTTTACTTGTTTTAGTTGTAGTTGCACTTGTATTTGTTGTAGTTGTAATTGTACTTGTTGTAGATGTACTTGTACTTCTTTTAGTTGTACTTGTACTTGTTATAGTTTATAGTGTACTTGTACTTGTTGTAGTTGTAGTTGTAGTTGTACATGTTCTAGGTAAAATTGTAGTTGTAGTTGTAGTTGTTGTATTTATAGTTGTTGTAGTTATAGTTGTAGTTGCTGTAGTTAAAGTTGTACTTGTACTTATTGTAGTTGTACTTCTACTTGATTTAGCTGTAGTTGTACTTGTACTTGTTGTAGTTGTAGTTGTATTTGTAGTAGTTGTATTTGTACTTGTACTTGTAGTTGTAACCATACTAGTGGTAGTTGTTTTTGTACTTGTTATAGTTGTAGTTGTAGTTGTACATGATGTAGTTGTAGTTGTGTTTGTACATATTGTAATTGTAGTTGTTTTTGTACTAGTTGTAGTTGTAGTTGTATTTGTTCTAGTTTTAGCTCTTGTAGTTGTACTTGTACTTGATGTAGATTTAGTTGTACATGTTGTAGTTTTAGTGTTACTTGTACTTGTATTTCTACTTAAATTTGAATTTGTTGTAATTGTAGTTGTACTTGTACTTGTTGTAGTTGTAATTGTACTTGCACTTTGACATGTTATAGTTGTAGTTTTTTGTACTTGTTGTAGTTATAGTTGTAGTTGTACTTGTTGTAGTTGTAGTTTTCTTTATACTTGGTGTAGTTGTAGTTGTACTTGTACTTTTTGCAGTTGTAGTTGTACTTGTTGTAGTTTTACATGTACTTGTTGTAGTTGTATTATTACTT